>MU226149.1:1521854-1536393 GCA_018584345.1 Thuja plicata | reverse complement strand
GCAGATAACCTGTGTATGGAACTCAAACTTCCATCTCTCAAAGTATGGAAAGGAACTTGAAATAAATATAACTGAAATCAATATATCATGAACTGTAAACTGAAATACTTTAAGTAATTGAAATAATTTTTAGTAAATGTGTATATAATATGAAATGAACAGATAGATAAGATATCACAAAACTATAAACAATGAACTGAATAACTATAATCCAAATAATGATTATACCAGTGCCTTATTCTGCCATGGGCAATAGAGTCAAGATCATTCCAATCTTATGTTAAACCTCAGAGATATTTTTACAAGAAAACTTATCACTTCAAAGGTGTTATGGAATGTACATGCAACCTATAACAAATTCAGAGATATTTCAAAAGGGTAATACTTCTCAAATGATAGACCAATTTACTAAGGCCTCAATCAACAAAATTTAACCATGCAAAATGAGAAAACCAATTGAAAATATAGACTATGAATCAAATTAGGAAGCATGCACATCAAACTATCACTTTGAAGAAATTCTATTGGTTTATCCGAGGGACTAATTGTAAAATGATAATGAAACTATTAAACATGTGAAAGAAAAGGGACTTATCTTTATTGATTTTGAAAAAATAGTACATCCAGGTCAATGTTTATACTTGTTGATTAAAAACATTACAAATATGTGAAATTGTATTATATTGCATTGTCTTCTCTTTACATTTTACATTATGTATATATATATGTGTTTGAGTGGCTTTCACACCTCTTTAAGGTGAAAAGACACAACCCTTATTACAAAATATTTTGAAAAAACAATAAACTAACTAAAAAATAACTACCTAACTTTTGGATTTGGCTTTGGTCGAAAATCCAAAACACATCATGAAAAGCTAAGATTTTTTCTAGAGATAGGAAATTTGATTTCCTGAACTGGGTCAGTTTTAGATTTTTAAAATTCGACCATCTTCAGCCTCTGTCGGCATCATCTTTGTAGCAAGTTGAAATTTCAGCATTTTCTGATGACTTTGATTAGTTAATTCTATTTATTTGTGTCATAAAGCTTCCTTCCTTTAATTTTTTTAGTATGGAAAAAATTTATTCTTGATAATGGATTGGGACTTCTAAATTCTCAAAATTTAGGGTACCACCAGAATCAATGTTTTGAAAGGGATTGATTTCTAGTTCTTCCTGCCAAGGAGGAAATAGGTTGACAAAAGAGTCAACTGTTTGATTCCTTGTTTGTGATCTTGTCACTAGTCTAAAACCAAGGGTATTTAGAGCTAGCTCCATTATTATTATTGTTTTAAAATGTGTCGAGTATAATTCAAATGTTATTGTAGGTGTTTCCAAAATTGAAGTATGTGTTTGAGATGAAGTCTGATAGAGAAATATTTGTATCTATGGTTAGGAGTGTTGATATTGATTTGGACTTCTTGGTTCTTAGGACTTGGTGTTCTTGATGATGAACTTTCAAAATCTAAGATTAAAGGTTGTTTGACAACACTTACAAAATGGAATTTAGATTTAATAAAAATAAAAAATAAACACAATAGTCACTTCAATCAATAGTCCTAAAAGATACACACCAAGTGTATGTACCAAATCATTTTCACAAGTCTTGCACAAGAAAATATTCCACACAGTCTACCTAAGGTCAATTTGGTTTAACATGGCTAAAAAGGTGGCTTACTACTTAACCGGGTTCTAGTAAGGATTATGTTCAAAAATATTTGAGTTTATCCTCCATTACAGAGGCCTCCCCTGCACTTAAAAACACAATTATGTGCAATCCTAAAGGACTACAAGAGGAGGCATGATTCTCAATCTATTTTCGTCATTCACCCCATTAAGGATGAATGCATTTTGTTTTAGAGTGGTTCGGAATACTGTGGCTAAAGTAGTTGTATCCCACTTTGGGATTTCCCTCTCATTAGCCTTACTAAAGCACAACTTGGGAGGTATGCCCCTAAGGCTAAAATTAAACTACCTATTGAAAGAAAATAAATGAAAATATGAGATGGTCCAAGAGTCTGATCACCCTAAGAAGGATGAGAGCATATCCCTACTAATTTTAATTTCCAAGCACAATAAACATGTGGTGTTAATTATCTAGACTTTAAACTAAAGGAGCCCCAAAAGGTTTGTAATTTTGATCACCCAGAAGGTGAGAGCATAGCCCTTTTGGTTTTGTTCACAAACATGTGAGGTATTTCTTAATTAAACTAAGTGATTAAAACTTGAAAATTCCACAACAAATGAAAAATACTTGAAATAAAAGGGATCTTAGTGTGCACCTTATTCGATATTATGCACATTTTTTATTATGTTTTACCTGGGCAAACTCTCCAACTCCTAAGTATCCATATAAGCTTCGAAACACATTAATCCAACACAAGGAAAGAAAACGTGAAGGGGAAAATAAACATGCAAGAGAAAATTATTGTTTCTAAAAAGGAAAAGCAAAAAAAATGATTTTCACTCCATACTTAGCTTGATAAAGATGTAATATTTTGACATAATGGTTATACCCTTCACCTTCTTTACCGAGGCTCTCCATCTTGTTTGCCCAGTATAATTTCTTTGCATGTTTGTTTGCCTTCTTTGTTTCCTTCTCTGCGAGATGATTAGGAAGTAAAAATGTGGCTTTCCTTGTTTTCTTGGATCTCTTCATGGGTTTCATCTCCATTGTGTCACTGAAACCTATTCCTTTCCCATGCAAAAAAATAGTACAGAAACCCAAAACAAAACCCTATAAAAATATTTGAAAAATTCCATATAAACACGATGATTCTGGCAGGCGAATGTGGCAGAATACCTAGGCAAATGTGGCAAAGCATAGGAGCAACTGTAGAAAACTGTGAATACGAATGCAACACCATACTTAAGAATACAAAAAAATGCAAATCAATTTTCAAGGCTCTCCATATCATTTTCCCAATATAATTTCTTTGCGTGTTTGTTTGCCTTCTTTGCTTCCTTCTCTGCGAGATGATTAGGAAGTAAAAATGTGGCTTTCCTTGTTTTCTTGGATCTCTTCATGGGTTTCCTCTCCATTGTGTCACTGAAACCTATTCCTTTCCCATGCAAAAATATAGTACAGAAACCCAAAATAAAACCCTACATAAATATTTGAATAAGTCCATATAAACATGATGATTCTAGTAGGCAAATGTTGTAGAATACCTAGGTGAATGTGGAAAAGCACAGGAGCAACTGTAGAAAACTGTGAATATGAATGCAGCACCATACCTAAGATTGCAGAAAAATGCAAATCAATTGCAGTCAGATACAAGAGATTTTGGAAAAAAATTTTGTCAAATGTGGCAGAATTTGATAACAAATGCAGAAAAACACAACCAATTGCAGAAAAATATAGGAAAAATTGTGGCACTATGCATGCAACCTACAATAGATAGTAGATTACAAAAAAGAAAGGATAATTGCAGAAATATAGAAGTGAATGTGAAAAAACAAGTATACAACTACAAAATAACATAAAAATAGAAAAGAAATATACACTCTTGGTCGTACAGCTGACACCAAAAATGATTATTTGGCCGTTTACAAGTATGTTAGTGGATGTTCTTCACACTGGGTTCACCAAAATGTCATAGGGAAAATCTATAAGACTAAAGCATACTGGTTAGTAACAATGAAGTATTCAAAAATACTAAACTAATAAACATGAAAACCCTACAAACAATATAATAATAAGCATCATAATTAGAAATTAAAAACAAAATAATGCAAACCCATCGATTCTCAAAGTCTTTATTGCTTCTCTTTGATATTGTAGGATGTGGCACTCAGTGGTGATTTGACAACATCTAGACTCAACAACTCTGAGAACTGATAAATGTTAAGAAATTTGACATAAGTTTGATGATAAAAGAATTGATCCTCAATGTGAGAAATGAAGGGGGTTTAAATAAGAATTCTGGGTTGAACAGACGATCGAGATTAATCTAGGAAAATCAAGATCGATGGATGAGAAAATGAGAGATTGGAGAGTATTTGGGTAACTTTCTAGGACTGAAGACTTATTTCCAATTCAAACTCAAAAGCGAAGAGTGTTTTTGGAAACAAGAAAGATGAAGATATCTCTCATTTTTTAAAAGCTAAAATTTCCAAAAATGAAAAATAGAAGAAAAGGAAAGATTTATGTTTTTCCTGATTTTGAAGAGATTGATTTTTAGAAAATTTATTTTCAATTTATGAGGATCTTTAATTTTCAAAATTTATAATTCTCATAAATTTGATTTTTTGGATTTTTGGAAGATTTAATTGAATTAAAAATTCAATTAAATGAGAAATTGGACTTAATCTAAAATTAAATGAAATTATAGAAATTGATGTGAAATTAAATTAATTTGGGAAATTTATTTAAGTTGGAGGAATAATTAGCTAATTTGAATAATTAAATTCAAACTATAGAAAATTGGAAATTGACTTTACTTAACTGATAAAGATTAATTAATTAAAGTTAATTAATTAAATAAACTTAATTATTTAATTAATTGAGGGAAATTATTAAGTGATAAGAAGATTGGATTTTTAGAGGAAATAAAGATGATTAATTAATGATTAAAGAACCATTAACTAATAGAAAAATAATTAAGACATTAATGTTAGCTCGCAAGTCTGTTCATTTTTGGGTTTCTATAGGTTCTTCTTATAATCATACACCATTTTCATTTTAGGGTCATATATGTCAACAATTGCTTACATCAGTTCTATGTTTACAAAAACATTTGGAACAACTAATTTTCCCAAATTTAGTTTCCAAGGATTATTGACTTGTTCAGCTTCACGCCTTCTTTTGTAATGGAACATGAATTAATCATGTCCCCTTATCTTCATCCATATGTCACCGAGCTCCTCAAACTTATATTCCAACCCATCCTCTCCATGTTTAATTCTCTTTTATCTATGTCCTAACAAAGGTAATTGATCTAACAAGTCTTGATTCAATGGCCTACCCTCCTTTTTAGGCCTCTTAGGTTTAATTTCCTCACTAACTTCTGCCTCAAATAGATCTTTTTTATTTTCATGCCCTAGGTTTATTTGAAGAGGATGCTTCCATAATTCTTAACAAAAAAAAACAATGGAAGTCACAAAAATATGCTTGATCCTTTGTTGGATTGAGATGTGTCCTACAAATTCTCCATGAATTAATTCTTAACCACTCAGAATTGTACTCCTAGATGTTTATGGCAAGGAAATTTATCCTCTTACTTAGTCTGGTATGAGGAGGTTACAATTGTGTAATCTAACAATGATCATTAATAACTTGTTTCTAAATCTCCATGTCGATGTGACAAATATCGATATGTATTGTCCTTCATGCCATAGCTCATTTATTGCCCTTTCCCAACATTGATAAATTCTCTCTGATACACTATTATTTTCTTAGAGTGGCTAATTGAAGAATCATCCCCATTTTATATTGATATCGTAGTAGTCTCTACTATATCATGGCCATAGATAATATCATTCGATCAATAGTTTCTTCGATACTTTCCTTTCGATGTAACACTTATCAACAAGAGCTTCACTTACTAAGCCTAAATTAGAGAACGTGTGTTCATGTCAAACTAAAGAATCCCCCTGTTTTCAAAGAATATTTCCCCAAACTCCCTTTTTGTCACCCCCCTCCAATACTCTTCCAATACCCCCCACACTTGTTTTCCTATATAAACCCCCACCCCAAAAAAAAACCTGCCCCCTATTAGGAAATATTACCCCCTTTTTTTGCCCATTTTAAACCCCACAATATGAATGCACATGATAGTGTACTTCTCCTTCAATGAAGACCTCGTGCACTTATCTTTGTGCTATCTCTTTTTTGTTTCATAGATCCCCATGTGTTTTATCGATAAGGTTTTTTGATGAAATGTCATTATTATATATCGATGCTTTCTTGTCGATGTAACTCCTCTCTCATTGGATCCTCAAAATGTTTTATCAAATCCTATGTTTGTTCAATAATTCTTGTCAATGAGACAATAAGAAATCTTCTTCGATATGATCCTTTTGATGGAGCACTTTTCCTCGTAGTAATAATTTTTTATTTGTTAGATTCTCTATGTTTCTTAGATAAAATATTGTTTTCTATGAAATCCTAGTTGGTACTATCGATATTGTCATTTTAGTATCTCTCCGTTTGTTGTAATCTTTAAGTTGGCTCATTGATACTACCATTTACTTGATATGACTCTTCTTGATGGAATATCTCTTTTTGATTAAACCTCTTTGGTCTTGGTAGATATGTTTCATTTCATCAATGTTATTTTCTATTGGCATGGCCTCGTGAAAGTTTCATCAAATGAGATTTTGATGACTTTGGTTTTGAAGCAGTGCCTTAAGTCTGGTTGTATACTCATGGTTTTATCGATAACTCCCATTTTTGATAAAAAAATATGCATTACCTTGTTGATTAATGACCTCACAGAGATATCACACTGATTGACTTAACCCTAACTTTACTTTGTCAGAAATCTTTGTATTTTTATAAGACCTATATCAAATTCCTTTTCGATGTAACTTTCCCCTTCGATAAAACACATTAGGCTTAGTTAGATCTTTCAACTACATCGATGATCTTAGTTTGGATGAAACATGTGTGAGTCTTATAGAAAATTTTCCTTTCAATATGATCATCTTTAGGTATAGTTTTCATCGTTCTCTATCAAAACTTTGGGTTTCGACGTAGTACTTCTTTTTGATATAATATTTTCTGACTTGGTAGACACCAAAGCTTCATCAAATTTAAGATTTCACCTTCTTGGTTGTTTATTTTCCTTCGATGAAGTCACACGCTTGTCAGTTCAATATAGTTGCTTTCAATATAACTTAGTTGTGTAATGTATTTATTTTATGTTCAACCGATATAAAATTTTCTTAAATATATATTGATGTAATAAAAGAAAAAAATCCACTTTATCGAAATATCATTGATATTATCACTTCCTTCATCCTTATTGATTTTGATGAAACATAGAGGTCTTAATAGAAAAAATTTATTTAAATTTGAATCTTTCCGCCAATTCAAAGCCTGTGATGTTTTACAAGATATAATGCCTTGAGGGATATACTGAGCTTGAAAAGGAAAAATGTATGGATATGTACAGTAAATTTGGAGGGTGAAAATTTATTATTATGGGTGTCAACAGGGTCATTTTGGTATGGCTTGTAGGTAGGAAAGCCTTCTTCAGTAAAGGAAACATGATGTGTAGTAGCCATGTGTCTAGCCATGGCCTATAATTCATCAACCGCAATCTCTGGGGAAACTTATGACTCTTTTAAGGCTTTATCCAAGATTGATTTATGATTGGGTGATATGCATAGCAACTCAAATACAATATTTTGTGTAGAGATATTCTTAAGGTGGTCTAATAGACTGTACTAACCTATTGTTGGAATAGAGGATTTAGATGATGTTGAAGGATTTGAGGGGGCACCTTGGACTGTGATTTTTGTTCGATGAGTGGTTACAACACATTCAACATATTTCCCCTTAACTATGATGATGTTTATGGTATAATTTGACTTAGGTTGGATGTGGTTAACAACATGTTGGTGGGAATCGCAGGTGTAGTTAACCTTGTTGTGTTTCCCTAAAGAGGAATATTTTCCTTTATTATGATCCTATAGTAGGTTCTTGAAAATTGTGTGTTCCTTATTAGATGTACTAGAGTGATTAATGAATTTGATCTCACCATGTACAATTAGGTCTTGGAATATGTTATTAAGTTGATAACAATTTACAATTTTATGTCCTTTAGTGTGCTAGTAATCACAAAAATTGTTATCACACCATGCAGGCTTGAACGGACTTGGTTCATAATGTCTTATTTTCAAAAATGTGATAGTGTTGGTTTGGACCCATTTTATTAGGACAAATTCTAAGGGTTCCACAAGTGGTGTATACTCTCATCTTGGGTTAGGTTATATTGAAGAGTGTTGTTTATTAGTGACATTAGATGGTTGACTCCCTATTTGAGGTGTGTTATTGTTGGTATTAGGAGTGTTTGTGTTGGGTGTCCCTTAGATAAATAAGACAAGTTGTGCTCTATTATCATCTTTGGCATCAAATAGACCATCATTTCTAGACCAATATTTTGATTTATCATATGATAAATTGATATTGGTCTCCTTGGTGTTCTTGATTGTGCCTTTTAGGGTAAGTGATCTCTCTACTTTCATACCTTGTTTTGCAAGTTCCTCAAAGTTGTCAATACATTGCAAATTGAGAGCACACATCATGTCTAGTTGGTATTTTTTCTATAAACATCATAATCTTATCCTTTTTTGGTATGTAAAGTAAGGCTTTACAAGCCATATTCCTCCAACGTTGTAGGAAGGAAGAGAAATTTTCATGAATTTTCTACTTCGTATTGCAAAGATCCATGATTGTGACCTTATTGATAATGTTATGAGAGTAATGGGAAATGACTTACTCAACTAGTTCATTCTAAGTTCTTATACTCAATGGTAGTTGTGAGAACCATTCCATAGTGAGCCCAGCAAGATTGTGTGGAAAGAGTATCATCAAATAAGTGTCATTGTGGGCCACCTTTATGCATGCCACAAAAAAATCTCTAATATGGTCTCTTTGGTGATCTCCCTTTTCCTTATATTTGTCAAATTTAGGCATTTCAAAATTAGGCAAAAAATGTGGCATGTCTAATGACTTATCAAAAGAGTAGGGACACAAGTCTTCCAGTGAATATGTTCTCTTAAGGACACCTATTTGAAGGTTGGTCATCTATTATTGTAAAGTTTGCACTTGTTTTGCAAGTATCTTTGTGGTTATTACTAGGACATGTGCACTGATTCCAAAATTTAGATCCATAAAAGGATTATCACTATGATAGGATGGTACTTGATTGTACATACATGTCATTTGTTGAGCAGGATATTAATTTGAAAAGGATGCATATGATGGCACTCAAGGTTGTGCAAGATAGTACACGTCTAATTTATCCATGCAAAATGATTGTATCCACCAGGATTAGTTGATACCCTAGTATTATGATTAGTTAATTGTGGGTTAGGGGGAGCACCTTGGAGTATGATACATGGCCCTTGATTGGGAGTTGGCCCCTGTGAGGTAACAATGTGACTACTCTAGTTTGTGCTAATACCTTAGCAAATTGTGTTGGCTTGAATTTGTGGGTCCCAAAGGGTTGGAGGTTTTCATGTGACTCATTGTTGTTATAGTATTCATAGCACTTTTTGTTATAGTCTTAGATTGTGACATAGTTAGGGACACATTGGCATTCATGTTGGTACTTGTTGTCATTGGATTACTTATAAAGAGTGGGTTGTTAGACTTCCTTCCAAATGATGTCGTAGAGGTTGTGACATGTATCACATTATGAAATACACTACTAGAGGGCATACTCAAAAATATCTAAGAGGATTTAGTTGCATGAGTAGCCACAATGGCGTGTGTTTGGGTTTGTCTCACTTGTTCAATGATAGCAAAAATTTCAAATCCTGTAGGTAGTGTTGCTCCATTTGTGCAAGAAAATAGAAATATCAATTTGGGTCAGCAGATAGCAATGCATCTATGATGGCCATAATTCTAGGGTCTTGCAATGCCTGATCAATTTCCTCTTGGGTACATTGTGCACTAATTTTTTCAGCTGAAAAATCATGTCCTAGTGGAGGTAAAGGGGGTAATGGTGGTTGTTCTTTCCCTATAGGAATATCGTAAGGTTCTTGGTGTGCTAAACTCCATTTTTCTAGTCAAGTTAAACATAGGGTCATTGTTAGGATCCATCTGACCTTTTATTTTTTGTGATCACGTGATTGACGTATGCAAGTGACTCTAAGAGAATATAACCTAAGAATGAGACTATAAATATGATTATGGCTGCTAAGCAAGACTCTAATTTTTTTATTTTTTTTTATTTTTTGGAATGCAACACTAAGGTATGCAAGATGCAAAATGATGATTACAATGGCTAGGTATTGTTGAAAAGTGACAATGCAAGCAATTTTTATTTTGTCACTGTTGTCAAACCTTAACTAGTGAGACAATTGTTATCTATTTGAGCACCATATCTATTATTGATGAAGAAGATTTAACAAGAAGACCAAGTGAATGGTTGAGTTAAGGAAAATAAAAGGGTACTTTATCAGTTGGCACTCTGGAAAAGTAATTAGTTGTTTATCTTTCAAAGACATTTTTTTGGCTATTCTTGTGCCGAGAAAAGTTGCTTGTGCCAAGCAAAGTTGCTTGTGCCGAGCAAAGTTGTTCGTGACAAGCAAAGTTGTTCAATGCCGAGCACCATTGAAATTGCTGAGTGGAAACAGTGATGTTGGCTGACTTACAGTAATTGGATTAATGATGAGATTTGAGATCTCTGGCCGACTTAGTTAATTTTATTGGGATATGTAATGTTAATTAAACATTGTTCCACGTCATTTAATGTATGGGTAACTGTAATTAATGCATGATTTCAAGATTTAGTTAGAGACTACTTTGGAGAAGTAAAATGCAAAGATGGAATGATCTGTTAGATCTGACCTAACCTAAGATCTACGATCTTGTTTAAGTGGAAAAAGATTTATCTGACCTAGACAGAGAGGTATATGATAACCTCAAGGGGTTATTCATGAAGTGTGGAAGAGTCGATGTGTATGCAAGAGAATTGCATAGTTGATTTACTATTTGGCATGATCTAGCAGAGAAGGCTGAATACAGAAGCAGAGAGTTGCATGTGTGATTGCTTGACAAATTTCCAAGTAGATCAGAAGGTTGAAATGATAGTGCAGGCTATCCAGTAAGTTAATATCAGAGCTCTAATTGAATCTGAATTGCAAAGTAACTTGTATGTACCAGATCACAACTACTAATTACTTTCTTACCATTGTATCAGTTAAATCCTTTAACAAGGTTGAATTAACAGTCATTTGTATAAATCCTCTAACAAGGTGACATTCAGGTGGAATGTTCTAAGTCCTCTAACAAGGCCACTCCTGACAGGGTGATTAAATCCTTTAACCAGGTCACACCTAGCAGTGTGTTATTGTAACCTTTAACAAGGTTGGCTCCACATAGGGCATCACTTCAAAAGAGTGAAAACTTGGTAGCATGTTACTGGTGGTTTTTCCCATATTAGGTTTCCACGTTAAATACTTGTGTCAACTTGTGTGAATTCTTATAGTTTTTTTTACTGTTATGTTTCAACAATTTAATTTCAATTGATAGTAAACTGCATGATTAAAGTTGTTGACTTATGCCACTACTACCGAGTAGATCTAAAATATAGAAATTTTTATTTGCTACATCTATACCTGAGGATAACTGATTCACCCCTCCCCTCTCAGTTATTCTAAATTCATTCTAACAATTGGTATTAGAGATTTGGTCTCCTAAAAATAGTTTTAAGGTACTTGGAGCGAAAAGATCAAGATGTATAAGAAGGTTCCTAAGCTGAACAAAGACAACTTCCCTTCATGGCAGAGTTTGATGAAATTGCATCCGGCTGGTATTGGAGATGATGCTAAGAAAATTATTGAACATGTCTATGTACCACCTACTACTCCTCTCACAGCTGCACAACTAAAAGAAAAGCAAGAGCACAATCAAGCAATATTGGAGATAGCCTCCTCATTGAGCTATTCAAAGTTTGATAATATAAAAAGTTGCACAAATGTAAAGTAGATGCGGGACAAACTTGCAACTATCTATGGTGGAGACACAAATGTGCTGAGAGCTAAATCAGAAAATCTAAGAGGTGAGTATGATGAGATGAAAATGCAAGAAGGTGAAAATTTTATTCTGTACTATGGTAGAGTAAAATAAGTTGTAAATGCCATTAGAGGGGCTAATGGAACAATTGATGAGAACACCATTATGAGAAAGGTAATGAGAACTTTACTTCCTATATATGCTATTAGAATTTCTACAATTCAAGAATTGACATGTACTCCTAACAATAATCTGAGTCTGGAAAATCTGATAGGCAGACTCACTGCATTTGAAATGTCAAATTATGATAACTATAATCCACAAGGGATTGATTCTGCTTTTAGATCACAGCTAGTTCTCAATAAATCTAAGAAAGGAAAGAAACATGTGGACAGTGATAGTGACACTTTTGATGATGATCTTGAAGAACTTGAAGCACTTATGGCAAAAAGACTATCCAGAGGAAAAGGAAAATACAGAGGTAAACTTCCTATTATTTATTTTTCATGCAACAAAGTTGGTCATATAGCTGCTAGATGTCCTGACAAAAATGAAAAGGATGAAAGGGACAAAAAATACAAAGAATACAAAGACAAAAAGGATGACCGAGACTTCAGGAAATATAAGGACTACAAAGACAAAGGTAAGAAATCTTGTTATATTGCTGAAGAAACTTCTGACAATGACACTGATAATTCTGATGACAATGATATAGAAGTTGTTTATGTTGCAATGAAAGAAGACTTTGATGATGATGAGAAAACTACACTAATCTCTTATATGAGTAAAAATGATCATTGGATCATTAACAGTGGTTGTTCCCATCATATGACTGGTGACAAAGATAATTTTGAAACCCTAAACCATTGTAAAGGAGGATATGTAAAATTTGGTAATAATTCACCATGTCTTATCAAAGGTAAAGGATTGATTAACCTGACTAAAAAAATTAGATGTGATGATGTGTATTGGGTTGATGATCTTAAATACAATTTGCTAAGTGTTGCACAGCTGAACACTTCTAGTTACAAAGTTGAATTCCATCACAGAAAGGCAAAGATCTATGATTCTACTGGAGAATTAGTTGGAAGTGGTGTTCAGGCTAAAGGTAACTTATTTTATCTAGATTTATCTAAAGAAACATGTTTGTTTGCACAATACAATGATGTTTGGTTATGGCATAAGAGGTTGTGTCATGTAAACTTTGATAACTTGGTAAGCATAAGTAAACTGAAAAAGGTTAGAGGGATACCTAAGTTAAAGAAACCTAAGAATGCTATGTGTAAACAATGTCAACTAGGAAAGATGACTAAGTTTAGTTTCAAGAGTAAAACACACCTATCAGAGGAAATTCAAGAATTGGTCTATACTGATCTTTGTGGTCCCATTGGAGAAAGAAGCTATTGTGGTGCAAGATACTTTATTCTATTTGTTGATGATTATTCAAGGATGATGACTGTAATGTTTCTCAAGAAAAATATGATGCAATCCAATTATTTAAATGGTACTTAGCTAAAGTTGAAAAGGAAACAGACAAAATTTTGAAATGTTTAAGATCTGACAGAGGTAGAGAGTTTATTTCTAATGAGTTTAACAGGTTCTTCAATGACTGAGGCATAAAGAGATAGATGTCCACACCCAGGACTCCTCCATAAAATGGTATTGTTAAACGAAGGAACAAATCTATCATGGACTGTGCAAGAACACTAATGATGGAGAAAAATGTTGCACAAAAATATTGGAAAGAAGCTATAAGTACTGTAGTCTATACACTGAATAGATTTCAAGTCAAGAAAGGTACAAATGCTACACCTTATGAAGTTTGGTATGGTTATGCACCTAGTGTAAAGTATTTTAAAGTATTTGGAAGCAAATGTTTTATATTGAAAGACAACAGAAATGGAAAACTAGATGCTAAAGGTGAAGAAGGCATATTCCTTGGTTATTCAACAAAAAGCAAAGCATACAAATGTCTAAATTCTAATACTAACAAAATTGTTGAAAGTGCAAATGTAAGAATTGATGAGTTTGCAGAAAGAAATGAAGTTGAAAGTACACAAGAGCCTAAAAGCTACAGATCATTCGTATATCTAGATGAGGAAGATTCTAATTCACTACCTAAGACTACTGTTGAACATGTGAGGCCTACCCCAGTCTGACTTAACCTTAAACACTACTTCTCATTTATATGTTCTCTTGTCGATGCAGATTTTGATATAGTCAGACTTTTGGGGACACATGTATTACTTTATGGATCTGTGGAATGATTTTCTTGTATACAACACCTGATTTTGTAATCAAGAAATTTATTGATACCTTGTGTGAGTGATGCAGATTTATGTTTAAAACTTAGTTTTGATGGGTTTGTATATAGGATTAGTATGTGGATGTTAGATTTAATCAAAATGAAAATTTATTAAAAGTTATGTTTATGCATGTGGAATAGATGCAGATATTGTTAAGGTCAATAATCTTTGATGCAAGTGTGAGTGAATGTATGTTCAAATTACATTATGTATTCTATTATTTTATGTATTGATTTATTGGACGTACTGATGTGTGCAATGAGTGTGCAGGAAAGTTGACCATGGTACTAATCGGGGATTCAGGAATGAACCTATGTGAAACCGTAATGCTAAGGCCATGTCTATATAAAGAGACATGGACCTTGTTGTATTGTCTTTTTATTCGTAAAAGTGTGGTGTATGATTGTAATTTATTTTATTAAGTAAATGTGTAATAAGTCATGCTCATGTAAAATTTGTTGTGTCACTTGACACATGTGCACTCTATGTGTTGGCATGACTAGTGAATGTGACTAGCATAGGCTTAACCTTACCCAAGAGTTAC
>MU226149.1:1504289-1516753 GCA_018584345.1 Thuja plicata | reverse complement strand
GGCATCACTTCAGAAGAGTGAAAACTTGGTAGCATGTTACTAGTGGTTTTTCCCATATTGGGTTTCCACATTAAATACTTGTGTCAACTTGTGTGAATGCTTATGGTTTGTTTTACTGTTATGTTTCAACAAGCTAATTTCAATTGACAATAAATTACATGATTAAAGTTGTTGACTTATGCCACTGCTGCCAAGTAGATCTAAAATACAAAAAGTTTTATTTGCTACATCTAGACCTGAGGATAACTGATTCACCCCTACCCTCTTAGTTATTCTAAATTCATTCTAACAGGTATTTCTCTAAATTTTTTATTTTGGATTTTTTGGAATGTAAGACTAAGGTATATGCAAGATGTAAAATAATGATTACGACAGCTAGGTATGACTCTTTTTTTTCTTTTTTCTTTTTATTTTTGGGGGGGCATGTAAGACTAAGGTACATGCAAGATGTAAAATGACAAAAATTATGGCTAGGTATGACTCTAATTTTTGGAATTGTTTTTTTTTTTTGATAATGCAAGACTAAGGTATGCAAGATGTAAAATGAAATTAGGATGATTGGGTATGACTAATTTTTTATGCAAGAAAACAAGATAATTTCTAAAGTATGAACTAAGGTGTGAACATAGGTACCTAAAAGGGAATTTTTTGGAAATTTTGAGGGTAGCACTTTTTAGGAGAAAAATTAAGTGATTAAAAGAATTCTCTCGACCTACAAATTAGAACAAAAAATGATAGGTTTGACAAATTGACAAAATATTGGTTGTGACAAAAAGATAGTTGATTTGGGGGAGGTTAAAATTGTTCTAAAAGTATATATGGAAATGACCAAAAAGGTGAAGTCTCTAGTTTCATAAAATAACCCTAAAGGTATAATGCCACACCCTATAAAAATGAAACCTATTTTTTTGGACTTTTGGAACGCAAGACTAAGGTATATGTAAAATAAAGACTCTAAATATAAGGATAATGCAAGGAGAAAGATAAGCATGCAAGCGGATGATATCCTATATGAAAGGGTACACTAGAAATGAAAGGGGGTGCTCTCCTATATGCAAGGGTACTAAACATGAAAGGATTCCTAAAAATATATGCAATTTCATATGGAAATTAGAAAAATACAAGAAGTTGGATAGAAGTCAAGGAAAAGTCTAAAAAACCCTAATTTTGGTCTAATGTAGATTGAAAAACTTGAGAAATTATATCAAATGATTATAGTGAATGTGTCTAATAATGTAAAAATTGCAATACATTGTATAGTTATGTCAAATATGGCTAATTAATAGTAGATATGTAGCAAAACATTCAATTTATATTGCACTAATATATCAATTGTGTTTCTTAATGTTTTAATTACATGAAAAGGTTTTGTCAATTGCATCTAATTGTTTTTCTATTGTCAATTTTGTATCTTTGTCAAATTTAAGTGATAACAAACACACAAAATATAGTAGAGTTGTTGTGATGATGAATAAAAATAGATCTAAAAATAATCACACCCTAAATCTCAGGCAAAGGTTCTCCTTGTTGAATCCCCTTACAATAAATACAACATTCAACAGGATGTTAGGTCTATTTAAAAAAAATTCCAAGCAAGTGAGTCCTTGCTCTGAAAGCTTCAAAGAGGTCATGTGTAAATTTTGGAAACCCTTGTTTTAAGTCTTCAAGTGTAAATCTTGTTTTAAAACCCTGAGTGTTGAAGCGGTTTCTATTTTTACATTACTTTTTTCATCACTTAAAGTTATGTGTCTACCAGGTGTTTATTAAGCGGGGTCGTGTTCAATAGTTTATAAATCTCTAAGTACTTTAATATTTCCTAATTTTGAGAGTCTGCAAGTCTTTTATTTATATTATATCATGTGTTGGGAAAGTTTGTTTTGATCTAACAGTTCATGCATTCCTATAATAAGAAGATGATCAAGATCTATGCTTCAAGGAATTGTGCCATGATGCCACGTGTATCTGTCGGGACTGGCTATAGTTGAGATGAAAGTCAGACAATCACCATAGATGTTTTCTGATCTAACAGCCCGTGCTTTGCCTTAATAAGAAAGATGATGTGAAATTAACCTTCAAGGGAACGTGCCATGATAACGCATATCCAAGTGGGTCCAAGCATGGTCGTAAAGATGAAGTTAAATAAAGCACAAATCAGATTTGAGCTGACGGTGGTTGCAAAGCCTTGTGATAAAGAAATGAATGAAATAACCATTAAGGGAAAGCGCCATTGTGACACTTGGAAAATAGTAGGCCCAGCATGGTAATAAAGGATCAAATAAATCAACGGCAGTTTCAAAAGGATCTAACAGCTGACGCTAAACCTAAAATAAAAGATGAAAGGATGTTAAGTATTAAGGGAATGCACCATGGTGACGCGTGTCCCACTAGGCAAGTTGAAGATCGTGGTTAGTAGATAGTTGGTTGATTAAAGATAAGACAAGTTAATAAAGATCCAATGACTGGCGTAAATCCTCTGATCAAAAGTAATGTGGTTTTAACCATAAGGCATTGCACGGTGCTCCCATGTGTCTCTGTAGGATCAAAGCTGTGGGTTATAAAGTTGGATATAGGCAGTAAAGATCATGAAGATCAGACAGTTGGTGCTAAGCCTTGAGAATAAAGAGATAGATGTATAACCTTCAAGGGAATGTGTGGTTGTGATACGTTTGCAAAATGATGGGACCCTCTGGCAGTGTAAAGTAAGATAAAATGAAAGGAAGTTCAGAAAGATCTAACGATGGATGTAAAGCCTTAGATCAAAAGTGTTTGAAACGTAACCTTTGAGGGAACACGTCATTGTGACATGTTTCCAAGGAGATGAATGTTATAAACAATTTTTTTTGCACCGTACGATGTAAAGAAAAGTTGTCAAGATCGACGGTTATGTTCCAAAAGGCTAAAGTAATAGTTGTGAACTTTTAGCCGTGAGATTTTGAACTCAAACGAAGTAATGGAAAGCATGTGTTTTTTGTAGTGAAAATTTAATGCTCAGAAGTGATGGGATTTTTATTTGATTGGTATAATTATCAAGATTGTGGAGCAGAGTAAAGTTGCAGTAGTCGCATTTAGATTTTCAAGTTATCTACAAAACGGGTAATTTTCTGATACAAGATGTCTCCCAGGAGAAAATTTATGGGTGAAATAGACTACAAGGAAAGGAATGTATGTGATGACCAGATATAGCAATTGACTAGGTCAACTAATGATGCAACAAAAATCAAAGAAATAGTTCCCAAGAGCCCACGTTTGAAAATTGGCAAAGGTCTATATGATTTGGGTCAATGGGCTAGGGATGTAAGTATAGGAATGACTGGTCTAGCTCTGTTTAAGGTAGTTTTCAGCCAAAGAAATGCCTATGACCCAAATAGTAATGTATGGAAATTTGATGTAGGCAAATTAGTGGTGCTTGGATTTTTCATGGACATAGATATGCTTATGCATATAGCTGACAAATATGACAACATATCCAGAGTGGTCAGAGACAAGAATGGACACATTATGATCAATGTAACAGCAGAGGTAATCAGAGAATTTTTTAGGTTGAGTGATGAGGATACCCCTATGGAAAAGATTGATAACAAAGAATTTATAGAGGTATATCAGACCCAAAAGAATTATTTAAGAAGTGAACCCTTAAAGGAATTTTTTAACAAAGTTGGGAATTTGATTATGGTAGAGCCAAATACCAAAGAACCTTTTAAATAGGAATACTTTACTCTAAAAGCCAAAGGAGTATATAGGGCTCTATGTCAAATTTGTGGGGATGATGCAGAAAAGGAAATGCCCATCCATTATATGTTCATGATGGTACAGATTTTGCATCGTCATCTGGCAATAATTTGTTATTTTGCTCCATACTTTGCATACCTAATACATGAGGGTTTGATAGGCATCAAGAACAAAAAAGTGACCAAACCTTTTGCATGGTACTCCTTGATGATGCATATGTTTTTTTTTAAAGGGATAGATTAATTTGAAAAGGAGATGAACTTGATGAGAGTCAAGGATCATGAGGATATGCCAGTACAATTATGGAATGCAAATATGTCTTGGGATAACAAAGAAGCAAGTTATATCACATTTGATAGATGTTTTGCTGCCAGAATTAGGGCATTATTGCTAACAAATGATCCTAGAATGCCTGTGACAATTTTACAACTCTTGAAGCCTAAGGAATATAATCAGGAACTAAATATAGTACATAACTGGGGAGATTTTATTCTTTACCCAGTATCAACAGTATTCAAAATGTATGGATTCAGAGGAGTCCCTAATATATTGCCTTACAGTGTGTCTGTTAAGTTAGGATTGGCAGAAATAATAAGGCATATTGGAGGCCTACAAGAAGAAGCACTAAGGGGAAGAGGGAAAGGAACTATATTTCCTAAAATCACAGTTTCCCATCAATTTATTATGACAAAGGGAGGATGGAAACACCTGCAAACATATATGGCTCCTTATCATTTGAATACTACAATATCAAGATGTTTTGATCCAGAAGCATTTATCAAAGATATGTTAGGGAAAACACAAAATACTTAGTGTTAAACCATCAATTCAACTTTCTTGAAGATGTGATCAAAAATGAATTTGATCTGATAGAGAAAGAAATCAAAAAGAAAAAATGTCTAGCATATAAGAAAAGCCTAGATTTTGTGTAGCACTTTGACAAGTTGTATGACCCCTTGAAAGATTTTCAGCCATGGGCTAAAAAGATGGATTCTTTAATGAATATTTTTGAAGACATCATCAAGGCATTGAACCAGAAAAGGGCTATCATCTTACAAACAGAGCCAGAGAGGGCAAAAGCAATGTTGAGTAGGATAGTTCCTATTAGGAATGTCCCACCAGGAAAATATGTGGTATACCGAAGGAGAGGGTATAATATAGTCCTATAAAAAGCTGAGAAGACCCTTGATCCAAAAGGGAAAGGGCCACTAGACTCAAACACTTAAGAATTGTCATCCCCAAAAAGGCAAAGGGTAGAAGGAGAAAAACAACAACAATAGGAAAATATCTACTCTCCTTCCTAATCTCCAATGCATATAGATGAATAGGTTGTAGTAGAATAATTATTAAAAATGGGTAATGTTGGAAAAATATATGTCAAATCCCAAGAGCTACAAGAAGGAATGCCTGAAGCCCCAAAACATGCTTCACTGGATCTAATAGTAGCAGAATATGTTGGTAAGGAATTAGACCCCCTAACACAACAAGTCAATGACAGTTCCTTTCTGATGATAATTTTGTCAAAGCTAGGGCATTTTTACAATTATTATGGAGAATCCACACAAATGAATTCAAAGCGAAGTGCCAACAAAAGCATGCGAAACAGCCTGCAAGAAGTGAAGAGGAGATTGAAAATGAAACAAAACAAGAAATGATATCCAAATTTGAGAAGATAACTCCTGAAGAAGGAAGGGAAATGGTCAAAAAGGAAGGAGTATTAATACTTCCATAATGGGATCTTGCAGATGGTATTGTTTTTTATGCTGTGAGAAAGAAGACCAAAACTGTCCATGCTACTAAGGCAGAGGCAAAACAAGCATCCAAGGGAATAAAATTTAGTGGACATCATGCAGCCCTTCTTATGTGGCATATAGAAAGGAAGAGTCATAAGGTATCTGGTGGATATTATCATGTCGAACATGCAGGTAGCCTCATGGTAAGAAGAGTAACAGACACCTTAGGGATAGAAGCAACTAGCTTTACTCTAGAATCAGAAAAATTTGGCATGAAAGTAGATGAGAGACAGGAAGAAGAAATCAAAAGCTTGAGAGAAAAATGTGAGATAGTCATGAAGGCTTATAATGATGTGGTGATAAAATCTATTGAGAAGGATAAAAATATTTATATCCTTGAAGGTAAACAAAAAGCTCAATTTGTTCCTCAAAGAATGATTACACAGGATCTGTTAGGGTTTTTTCTTGTAGGGACTCTATAATGCTTGAATGCTTAAATAACTCTATGAATCCCAATGACTTTAATACTCTAAATCAAGCCAGAGAAAACACTAATTGATGAGGTATTTTGATACCACTGGGGATACCTATTATCACCTCCTTCTTTTTTGAGATCCACTAACTCAGGCGGGTTTTACGTATGATTGATTACTGACTTGACAGTATCTTTATAGTGGATTTTTCTTATGTGCTGAATGCTCTGTTCCTATATGGATACATAAATGAAAATGAAAATAACTATGATTATTCTATGGAAGAGCTTAATAGTCCAAATCATTATCTTAATGATGACAGACAACAACATAATAAGGAATTTCATCTTTCTTTCCTTTTACAATTCTTATGAATTTAGGAGGAACAACCTATTTGATTTTCTCTTTAAGAAATCAACAAACTCCAACTATAATCTCTATGAATACAATTGATTTTGAATATATACTCTGAAGGTAATTGATTTTTAATAGTATTGGTTATTTTGGATGATGATGGATTACCAAACTAGTTCTAAACCAGTGCCTATCCTTGGGCTACAGAGTCAAAAGATATAAATCCACAAAAAAAAAAAAAAAAAGAACTGTAAGATGCCTTACAACCTACATACAAATCAGGTAAAGTGCCTAACTAATTACCCTATCACTCCCACAATGTTATATCAAATCCTCAATTATTGTTGTACTCTCTGAAACTACTCACAAAGTTTAATTCTCCCCTTAGAAGAAACTTGCAAATAATTAGATAGCTATCTTGTAGCCAATATGCTTATCATGCCTTAAAAATTAAACATAAAAGAGTACACTCAATAAGAAAAGAGACAATAACAATATGGAATAAAGTTGCACTGTATTTTATTCATAAATTTCTGCTTCAATACATATCAAGGCTAAAAGCTCAAAAAACATAGACTGAAATCTAGAAGTTTGTCTTGCCAATATATTTCATCTTTCTTCAAAACTATTACATTTGATCTATATATAGGTCTTAAACCATCTTGGAATATTTAAGGAAAGGATGCAACAAGATTCGGATGGTTTAAGGAACCTAACCCGAAAAGCATAGAAAAGACAAAAAAACAAGAATGTTCAAGCGGTGGGAAGACAAGAATAAGGGATGAAATCTGATCTTCTTTTGTCTTCACATGAATTATGGCACCTTTGCCTGATAGTGTTCAAGATAGCATCTGATATTTGTATTGAGACCAAGTGACCACCATTTCAGGCTAACCTACACTTGTCTTTTCTGATTACTAACCTCCATGTGCTCAATGATCAAGTGCCAAGTGTTCCTCTCTATTCTTCATCGAGGACCTCTTCTTCTATTTCAACAGGATTCTTTTTCTTTGGTTTTGTCTTCAAATCCCATGTTGTCACATCCTCCTCTATAGGCCAATTGAATCTCTAAATACTCTACAGTTGTGCTTTTTGCATTTCCCATCTGACATCAGTTATGCCTTTGACATCAACTAAGAATTTATTAATGTCAGTCTCTGCTTTAAAATCCTCATCTAAAATCTTATTGAAACCTTCCATATCAAGATCAGAATCTATAATAAATTCCTCTTTACTAGGTATTCTATTGTCAAATTCATTTCTCCAGGCCTCCAAGGCCTTAATCTGATCATCTTCTCCCTTTAGTGGAGGAACAAATCTATTGAAACTCAATTTGAACAGACTCATCTTTGCCTCTATCTAATTTAATTTACCTTTAAAGAAAGGTAAAGTCACATTTATTTTCTTGATTTCATCTTCTACTTCTATCACAATATCTAGTAGATCTGGCCTATGTGGCTGTAAAGAAGCCAACCTCTCAAACAGTTGTACCCTGGAAGACCATGTTGTGAAAAAAGGGCTTAAAGTAGAGATATACCCTGTTACTTCAGCATGCAAAATGGGTAACTTTTTATATACATTTAGGATTATATCTATTTTATATTTCAAGATATCAATCCTATGTTGAAGTATATTCAACAAAGCATTACTGGAAATTTCATTATCTTTCTTAGCCATATCATATATTTTTACTTCTTCCCCTATTTCAACCTTTTCTTTTATTTGTGGAGGCTATTCTAAGGGTACATAAACAACTTCTGGCCTTTCCATCAATTGCTTAGTCAATTCAAAAATTACCTTATCTTGCTGATGAATCTTGATGTGACACAATTCTCTATCCTTGGCCAGGCCACTAGCTTCCTCTATCAGGACCCCACATTTCTCATACAATTATTTTGTCTTATGTTCATTCAAATGTGCCTAGCGTGTCATTATTTGGGAAATCTCCAAATCACCTATATTTTGGACTGTCCATACCATTTGGTTTCCCACCATGCTCTCTTGAATATTTAGCAATTGAGGCTTCAAGTCCTTAGGATATAAACTCCACAAGGAAAATGCTTGGGAATTAGGACTATATCTGAATCCCTTGATTATATCACCCATTTGAATCTTAGTGGTCATCTTTAAATATGATTTCTTTCTTATTTGATTTATTGTAAATGTTGAAGCTAAATCCCAGCCTTCAGCAAGCAACATGCCACTTTCCAATACTAGTTTTCTGGCTTCCTCAAGAGTGATGTCTTCATTCTCAGGATCGTATGATTGTAGGGCTAAGAGAGCCTCATTTGTCATTGCTTCTTCACCAGCTATTATCAATTTCTCTCTGATCTCTTCCTTCTTTCTCCTTATAAGGAAATATTTGAATTCATCAGTTTTAATGAAATCATCATCTTCCAAGAATTGCTGCTGATGGATCAATTTCACATCTATACATGTTCTAAGAGGCAACTCTATGTTTTCTTCTACCTCTTGTTGCAGTTTCTTTCCTTTCCTGATTTCCTTTCTCAAATTATGATCATATACTCTGTTACCAAGAACAAGAGCACTTACTCTATCCTTTTTTCTCTCCTTTCTCATTTAATTCTTATCATGAGATGTCTGACCAAGATCAACCTTTTGCCTCTTGAAAGTAGGCTCGTCTATATCATCCAGCTGAGAAACTTCAGTCAAATCTATAATATGTCTCTGTTCCCCTTGTACCTGAAATGGTTCTGCAACATTTTTTCATGGTTCTTCCATATGGGGTGGACTAACATATTATTCTTCACTCTCATCTTCATATTCAAACTCTAAATATTAAGGTCATTTTCCTCCTTTTTTACATCTAGGACTCTATCCAACTCTTCACAGAGTGTGTAAAAGTTGTCCAGCATAGCTTTGATTTTATCAAAATATGCCAAATCAGGGTAAAAGGCTCCAAATGCTAATCCATTTATTTTTATCTATTTTTCTAAATTCAACAGCTCTTGTATTTTTTCTCTTCTATCTCTCACTTCTCCTTCATCAATGATATTCCTAGTTGCATCCTCCTCCACACATTCACCATGCACATATGTATTTGGTATGGTAGGTGTTAGGAGTTTCTTAGCTCCTACAATGAATCCCTCTAGATCTATATATCTATACAGTGTTGCTCCCACCTTAAAACTTTCCAACCATTTACTTACTAAATCAATAGCACCTTTGCCAATTATAAATTGAAAGATCTTGAACTGCCTAGGGGTTAATGTCCCCTTCCTATGTGGTGCAAACTGTTCATTGTCAGTTAACAAAAGCTGCCAAATAAATTACATTGTTGCAACTCTTGATGGCACATGATATGGTAGGACATGGGGAGGATTTGTGCATCCATACACGCTAATCATAGTGAAATTCTCCTCTAAAAAGAAGTCTCCCCAATTGTGGTCACCTTCCCACTTGTCAACAAACTCACATGGTCTCAGCAGTTGTAACACCTTTACTGGAAGTCTATTTTTTTTGACACCCAAGCTCTGCATTAAAGGGTAAATAATTCAGTTCTCAAATCTGTAGAAATCACAATCCTTGGAAGTGAAATTCCATAACTTAATCCAAAATTGAACAGGATTAGGTCAGTCATGAAAACTTCTCTGGGGGTTTAAATTGATTACATCCATGATGCCATAATTAAAATGCAATAAAAGATGCATCAAGATAGAATAGTGTAAGAATTTCGGATCTTTATCCTTCTTCTGTATGGCCACAAACCCTTCATGTATCTTGTTAATGATGTATTGAATGTAGTCATAGCTAGTGCTGGAATGCACATCTTGTAAATCCAAAACCATCCTCAAAATCCTAGATTTTATCTTCTCAGCTCCTCCATCCCTACCCAACACCTTACACAAAGCATATGCAATGTATTTGATATAAAAATTTAAATCCTTGAAACAATAAGGTGCAGTTCCTGGTAAAGGGACAATATGGTTTTTGACCTCTTTAACAATGTGTTTCTGTAATTGATTCCTAGCAATCCTAGGCTGTAACATACATCTTTCCTCCTACTTTGTGATGTTAATCTAAGTAGACATGGTACTATACATGCCGAAGGCTTGCATAAAAGAATTCCTATTTAAAATTAACAGTGTAGTACCATCACTCTTTTTAATTGTCTTTGACAAGGGGTCATAATGGTTTGCTAGACCTAGAAACAAGTCTACATCTACGAAGACATCAGGAACAATTAACCTAGCCAAACCACTAGTCCAATGGTTTGATATTGGTATGGCCTTATCAGCATTCTTATAAAATTAATTGTAAAGAGAAAAACCTGTAGACCCTGGTGTATTGGCATCTCTAATATCGCAATACTCATCTACCAATATGTTGGCATTTTCCCTCTTGTTTTGTGTAGATCTAGGTAATAGATTAAAAAACTCATCAGAGAAGTTCCTCTTTCCCTTAGCATCTTCACCCACATCATCTCTCTTTCCACTGGTAGATGCCACACTAACTGATTTACTCATTTTGTTCTTTTCTCCACTTCTTTTTCACCGATATTTGAACAAATATTCTGCTAGGACACCTCACCCTTCTCTATGCACTGAAGACAATTCAAGAACTCTTAAAATTGAATAATCACCCTAAAATTGATAAACTTTACTGAATTAACAATTCTTTCTTCTTAGATATAGAAAACCTAGCAAATTTTCCACTCTGAAATTCTGAATGCATGATGAATGAAAATAAACCTGAGATCATCCCTTTATGGTAATTTTACAAAGTACTTAGCTCATCATTGAAGAATCAATCAATTCTACCTTCAAGTTTACATGCTGTGGTATTAATTGAATTCCTAGTTGTAGCTCATGAATGTGACAGGAAATCAAATTCAAATGAGTACTTCTCAGAAAAATCCCTTATAAAATTTGAACAAAATCACATTTCTATATGATTGGCTCTTCATCGGACAACTCAGCTACCATTTTTACATAGTCATTAATCCTCTTCATTCCTATTGGTTGATAAATCTCCATATTTTCATGTCAACAACTTCCATTTACTTTTTTCTCATCATAACTATCACTTTTTCATATCTGGCGACCTAGCGACTATGAATTATCTCCTTGTCGCTGATCAAATCTCTTAATTCTAATTTCTTCTGGAGATTTGGTGTCTGTGTGATTCTTTTCACCTTGGATTAACTTTAGTTTACTCCTAGCGATCATGCAACTAAAAGAATCCAAGTCACTAGAAAAATAGCCTAACTCTGAGTTTGTTTGGAGACCCCACGACTATAGTTACCTTTCCATCTATTAAACTTTGATCGCTAAGTCTCTGAATGCTTCTTTTCTTTTATGAGACCCTGTGACAACCCTTAGTCACTTAATTTCTGAATAAAACTACTCTTTAATATTTCCTTTGGAGACTTAGTGACAAAGCTTATGAAAATTTATTTTATCATTTCATTTAAAATTCAATTTAGAGACTATGTGATTAAAGCTTAATCTCATTGTCGTGAGAACATTTTTACTCTGTATAAATTTTATAGAGACTCAGTGACTACCATTGATCTTGTCTTATTCTACATCTGACGGCTCTGTCAAGTCACTGAATACATTCTAGAAACCTGTTGGTGCCCATATAGACCCCGGTAACAAAAATTTCAGTTTAGGGTTTTGAACCTCTTTGAAGTAAGTTTAAAGCAGTTCCAAGTGGTTCAATATGCTAAAGTAGGTTTAAATGGTTTATTCTAATTCATCTTAGTTCAATATGGCTCAATGAATTCAGTGTTATGGGATGTCTAATGATTTCATTTCAAAAAGTTTAGCAGTTACAAGAACAGAAGCTGTTGGTTCAAATATATAAGTCTATCAGTGCAGGAGGTCAAATCTTTCAAGGCGGATCATGTTAGTATCAATGAGGTTCCTATAGGTACAACCAGATTTTAAAAGGTTCAACATAATATAGTTTGTTGGTTCAAATAGTTCCAAATCAATTCAGAATGGTTTAGTCTGCCCCATCATTGGTCCAAATTGTTTCAAGAAGCAGGATCAAAGACTCGAGTTCAAAATTCCATTTCAAAATCTCAAAGTGCAAAAGTTCAGATAATGTGATTCCTTAAGTGCATATTGCCAAAATAAGATGTTTGAAATTTGTTAGTGGACACCCAGAAGTGTATTCATCGTCAACCACCTATAGAGGAAAACATAAT
>MU226149.1:1469760-1485800 GCA_018584345.1 Thuja plicata | reverse complement strand
TAATTCATTCAATTAATAATATAACCCTTCAATTCCTTTTATGTATATTAGCCAAAGAGGGTGTATTTGATTTAATTAAAAGTACTTTAGGACTTTAGGATTAAATCAATTAATCATAGGGGTTTTACCTAATAATCATTTGAGATTTAGGAATTAAATGTAATGTTGGATTTATGCAAATTTGGGTTTTCTGCATTTGAAACTCAGTCAATTGAAGTCAATTAGGAGAAGAATTTTCCTAGTAAAATAGGACTTCGAGGATGAGAAAATGCACCAAAATTGATTAGGTTATTAGGTGCCAATTTTGGGGTGTTACAGCTCCTACTAAACCTTGAGTCATCTCTCCTATTTAATTTACCAGACACTATTTTGTTCATTTCAATATTCACTGCTATCTTATAAGCATAGTAAGATTTCTAGGGGTTTTATCCATAAGGGCATATCCCATTTTAGAATCAAAGGCATTTAAATAAGTTGCTAAACATACCTTTTCATCTAGCTTTATCTTCTAAAATAGCTTGTGCATAGCTCTTTGAAATCTGGTATTAAACTCAGTAACCTCTTCATTGTAATTCTTTTTGATATTGTTTAACTCATTCAACAAAAAGCCTTTATTTGTTTTATCTCCATATTGATCCTTAAATAATTCAATTAACTCATCCATGGAAATAACAGATCCATTAGGAAGGCTCCTAAACCATTCTCTAGCATCTTCTACTAGCGACTAAACAAATAATTTCATTAACACATCCTCATGAGTGATATTTAAATCATCAACAAAATCAATAAACTTTCTTAAATGTGTTTCACAAGAAATAACATTGTTACCTACGAACTTTGGCAGCTTTTCTCCTATATCACCCACATCTTTAGGGAATGCATTAGGATATCCAGGGATACCAATGAAGTTAAATTGTTTATACCTTTCAGTATGCAATGGTTTTCTTTGAAAAATATCATTCTCTTTAAAAGAAGTGGAAATTTTCTTTAGAAGCTATTATATTCTCTGTCCCAGCATGAGAATACTTAGAAGACTGCAAAAAATCTATTTTCTTCTTCATTTCAATTGTTGTAGCTTCCATTTGTGCCTTTTCTAATGTTTTCTCCATGGCCTCCTTTTCAATTCTTAATTTCTCCAAATCAAAATCAAACTTGGACATTTGCTCTGTTAAAGGCTTCTGAAATCTAGGTTCTTGATTTCTGTATTCAGTCATTTTTTTCTTACCTTTGTCCTTCTGTAAACTAGAAGCTTTATCAGTAAGTGGTATTTCTTGGTCCTTTTGAGATCTCTCTACACCTTTTATATTTTTATGTCTTAAGGATCTTCTTTTACTTTTATCAACATCCTTATGCTCATTTTTTTTTCTTTCTCAGTTCTCTCTCCCTTTTCATTTATTGAATAAGGGTAAGATGTTTCATGATAAGTCTTTCTTCATTTGCAAGCTCATCAGAGGGAGCTTCTTTAGAATCTGAACTAGATGTATTTGTTTCTTCTCTTTCACTGGAAGTAGAAGTAACAGTAGGTGTTTCTAATACTCTCTCCACAGCTTCTTCATATTCTAAAGTATTTCCATCATGAGAAGGCTGATTGTTTTTCACCTCTCTCCTAATATTACTTTCTTTACCTCTTGGAGAGGTTTCATCAATGCTAACTTGGTTTCTCTTCTTCCTCCAAGACATTTCCATCCTTGAGGATGATGGGATTCCACCATCTAAAACCTTCTCATGATTATTTTTCATTCTTGACCTAGTATTCATTTTGAAAGATATTTACTAAATTTGTACTAATCTCAAAGATTTTCATTAGATTCACCACCCAACAATAGTTAGGAATGAATGAATACTATAAAATCTTGACAACTATAACTGGTATAATCTTTAATCACTTGAATTCCCCAATAGAGTCGCCAATTTGTTAGGGTTTTTTCTTGCAGGGACTCTATAATGCTTGAATGCTTAAATAACTCTATGACTCCCAATGCCTTTAATACTCTAACTTAAGCAAGAGAAAACACTAATTGATGAGGTATTTTGATAACACTGGGGATACCTTTTATCACCTCCTTTTTTGAGATCCACTGACTCAAGCAAGTTTTACCTATGATTGATTACTGACTTGACAGTATCTTTAGAGTGGATTTTTCTTATGTGTTGAATGCTCTAATCCTATATGGATACATAAATGACAATGCAAATAACTATGATTATTCTAAGGAAGAGCTTAACAATCCAAATCATTATCTTAATGATGACAGACAACAACATAATAAGGAATTTCATCTTTCTTTCCTTTTACAATTCTTATGAATTTAGGAGGAACAAACTATTTGATTTTCTCTTTAAGAAATCAACAAACTCCAACTGTAATATATGTGAATACAATTGATTTTAAATATATACTCTAAAGGTAATTGATTTTGAATAGTATTGGATATTTTGGATGAGGATGGATTACCAAACTAGTTCTAGACCAGTGCCTATCCTTGGGCTATAGAGTCAAAAGATATAAATCCACAGAAAAATAAACAAATAAAAGTACTGTAAGATGCCTTACAACCTACATACAACTCACCTAAAGTGCCTAAAAAATTACCATATCAATCCCACAATGTTATATCAAATCCTCAATTATTGTTGTACTCTTTGAAACTACTCACAAAGTTTAATTCTCCCCTTAGAAGAAACTTGCAAATAATTAGATAGCTATCTTGTAGCCAATATGCTTAAAATGCCTTAAAAAATAAACATAAAAGAGTACACTCAATAAGAAAAGAGACAATAACAATATGGAATAAAGCTGGTTTTCTGCTTCCTTGGGTTTTGGGCTATTTGCTTGGGTCCTACTCTTTTGTTCATAGCAGGCATATCATGTTTGTAAGGGTTGTCATTGCTTATCTTTAATTTTTTCTTGTAAAAGGTTTTGAGTTCCTTTCAAAACCTATTTTTACCTTAATCAAAAACAATATGGAATAAAGCTGCACTATATTTTATTCATAAATTTCTGCTTCAATACATATCAAGGCTAAAAGCTCAAAAAACACAGACTAAAATCTAGAAGTTTGGCTTGCCAATATATTTCATCTCTCTTCCAAAATATTACATTTTATCTATACATAGGTCTTAAACCATGTTGGAATCCTTAAATAAAGGATGCAGCAAGCTTCAGATGGTTTAAGGAACCTAACCCTAAAAGCATAGAAAAGACAAAAAACAAGAATGTTCAAGCGGTGGGAAGACAAGAATAAGGGATGAAATATGATCTTCTTGTTAGAAACACTGAGAGGGGGGGATGAATCAATGTTTATCTATTAATTACTTATTTAGAAACTTAACTATAAATCAATCATACATAGAATGAAGCTTATCATAACAACTCATAACACATCATATGATTACGGGGAAACCTTGATCAGAGGAAAACCCTGGTGGGAATTAGTACCCACAAATATTGTACTAAGTATAATGAACTTGTGAGAGTTCCTCTGCCCTATTAGAAGAAATCTTTACAATATGAGTACAATGACCTGGTTAAAGGTTGGACCCTATTAGGAGTCTTTTGCAAAACCCTGTTAAAGGTATATGGCTCACTGCCTAGGCTCACTGCCCAATAAGATGAAGGCTACAACCTTCTGAAAGATGATATGCACTATATCAATATGAACTATTGTGATGACACTATTATCTTATCAGTTCTGTGTATGCATGAATGCTCTTGCTCTCTCAAAGAGCTATATCATGTACTGAATTCATAGTACTATCCCTCTGTAACTTTCTCTTACACAATAATAGACACTTCTATCATATCTTTACATTACATACTTATATATTCAAATCTGAATAGGCGCGACCCAAAACAGAACACTAGTTGGCCCTAAAACAAAATATACAATGCTTCTGAACAAGTCATCTTCAAGCATGTTTACTACAATGTTTATTACATCATTACAAGCATATAACAAAAGGCGCTTAGTCATTACATCATAAAATAACACATGCTAATTAAAACACTTAGTCGGCTTCCATACTCTATCTCCTAGACTGCTGGTCTATTGATTTTCTTGTAACTTTTCCATACTTTAGTTGCATACTATGTGTGTCTGAATGTAGCATTTATACATGTCATACACCTTATATCTGAATGTGCATAAGTTGAATCGATCTCTTGCACGTGTGCTGATGTGTTGATCGCTAAGTTTCTTTGTTTGCCCTATTTTCCTTACTTAGTAATTTTGTCTTTTAAGATAGAGACTAAGTATGACTTTATTGCCATGATGACAACACAAAATGAGTCATGACTCCTCAGGTAGTCAACTTTCCAACAATCTCCCCCTTTTTCATTTATGGAAACAAAGGAATGTGGCCAATTTACTCAAAATGACTTAACATGAAAAGTGACTGTATAACATCATATATACATATACTTCTCCACTTATACATATTCTATATACTCCCCCTTTGACATTAATGACAAAGGTGTGCAAAAATTTGTAATTCTACTGCATACTTACTCCATATACACTTCACAGTACACAATTTTGAGAGATTGGATCTCTTTCTACCAAAATACCTTCATAGCATCAACTGTTTGTAAATGTGCGCACAATGCATATGTCAGCTTCTCCATTTTTATCAAATCCATGTAGGGACCTTGATCATATATCACAAAATTGGCATCAATCTATTTGATGTTCTCATTGAGGACTGCTAAATATGGTGCAAGTGCACTTCTTAACTGTGTTTGCCTTACCCTTATCTTGCTGATTTCTAACTTTGCTTTCTCAATTTTGTCTAACTGCCCTTCGTAGACATTGTTGCATATGTTCATGTCTTGCATCAAAGTTTCAACTGATTTTCTTATGCTATCTATCATTAGCTCTACCTCTTCTACCTTTTTGGTGTGCTCAGAGGTGAGATTCACTCTATCCATACAATTTGCTATGACTGTCTTTCCTTTATCTTCCAATTCCTTCAATATAGATTGTCCAGTCTTTAAGGAGTTCAAATCTAAGGTAAAGTTATTTACCAAATCATTCAGTCTCTCCTTCTTATATTCATCTTCTAAAATCTTAGTAGCAGAGTCTACTAAGCTTATGAAGTGTGATTTAAAGTTTGACAAAATATTGTCCACATCATCAACTGATTGGACTTTGGCTACTTTCTGGTTAGCCTGCACTAAGTCACTCAAAATGTTTGTTGTTTCCAAAAAGTGAGGGTTCCTCATCACTTGTTTTTTCTTTGCTTTTTCCATAGAAATAAAACTGATTTTGATTAGGTCTTCTTCTCCCCATGCATCCAAACTTGCTAAATCAAGAGTTAACCTTGACAACAATGAGGTAGATGGTTGAGTGGATGGTGAGAATATAGTGTTCTGACTAGTATCCACACATTCAACCTTTACTGGTTTCTCTTTTATCAGCATCTTGTCACCTTGCATATCATCTTGAGTATCCTCATTTGTGTCAATTTGATCATTGATGGGAACTTCATCTTGTTGTGCAGTGGTATCATCAGTGCACATTTCTTCAGTGCTTACAAATGCCTTATCAACTTTGTCCATATCTTTTTCAGATGCAATCATGGATATCTTGACATTGTCAACTACTATAGTGTCTTCTGAATCTTTATCTGTATCAGAAGTTATTATTACTGTGGGTGCTGAGACCTGTGGACCTGTTATAGGAACAATCTGAATTACAAGTTTTGTAGCCTGTTTGGGAGGAGCTGGAGTAACTTTTGTTGTAGGCACCATTGGTGGATACATGTGTCTATCCATAAAGACTTGTGAAAATGCCTTTTTAGTCTCCTTACCTACCTATTCATACTCCTTGTTCATAATTTGTAGGGTCCTTGCCTTATTTCAGAGATGAGGCTTCACCAGATCTAACAATATAGCCTTCTCATCATGCGAGCATATAGGAAGAAGAGTATCCAATGTTTCTTCTCTTATCCTCATCTCTTCCTCAATTGCATGTCTTTTCATTATCTCCAACAAGTTCCATAACTGATCTAGTATTACTATCTTGAGTTCAAGAACTGTCTTTTTGAACTTGATCATATGAGATATGATCATAGAGTGTATCTCTATTTTATCAATTTCTTGATACTTGTCATAGACTTTGGAAAGTGTATCTAATCTCCCTTCATTAACAATCTTGTTTCTCAAAATATTTAGACTACGTCTAAATACTACCTCAGGAGGAGCTTGAGTATTCTTAGCTTTCCTCCTAGTGTTCCTTGAGGATGGGTGATTTGTAGGCACCTACTTTCTTCCTCTAGTATTCTTGCTTGGTGTAGATAGTGGAGATGAATCTAAGTTAATGGTGGCAGAGGGCGCAGAGGTACTCTCTACTTTCTTGTTCTTCTGGATCTGTTTAGCTTTCTCAAGTTCCATTGCTATCTTGGCATCTCTGGCTTTGTCAAGATCTTCTTAGGTGACTCCATGAACTTTTAGTATGTTGGATGTAATTCTAGATGCTTTCCTTTTATTATCAACACTATGTAAGACAGTATCCACTTCATTGGTCTTTTCTCTGTATGTGCCCCACCTAGGCTCATTAGGATCTTCAGGCACTGATAATAGAACTTGCACATATCCTTCTAGCACATGTTCTTCCACTTCATAACCAAGAGGATGAATCCATTTGGTTCTAGGTTCAACTGCCTCCATGCATGTGCAATCAGTTTCTACCATAAATCATATGGTATCCTTGTATTTGTCAACTATCTTCTTAGATAATCTGTACATGTTCTGCATTTTGATTCTGAATGTCTTTATATCCATATCCATGGCATCCTTTGCACTGATTTCTAATGTGACCTTGAGTGATATCTGAGACCTTATAGGTTTTCTCCTGTCTAGGTAGAGGTTTGCAACCTTTCCAACTATGTGGAAATACAAGTAGATGATTAGAGATCCAAACCTGAATGTCTTGCTTCTATCATGTTTGATGATTCAAATGTTGTCAATCAATTGACCGCATAAGATCTCACATAGGTTGTATTGAGTGTTCTCCTTCACCATTCTTGTAGCTACTAGGATTGTTGCTGCAGAGACACTGTTCAATCTGTTGGCTTGCTGAAACTTATATCTGAGTATCATTGTCAGAATTTTTATATCATCTTCTTTGATAGGGTCAACTGTCATTCTGCGCTTGTCACTTCTGGAAAGACAAACTTGTTCAATCTTCTTTTTGACATCCTTTCCAGTGGGAAAGAGTGGTCCCATCTTAGGAAGTTTGGTTAATTCATGAATTAGGTCTGTGTTGATACGCACAGGGACCTCACCAATCCAGTAAAGATCATCATGTATTATTCTCAGCAAAATCTTTGCCCATTTAGACTCATCAAACTCATGCACATTAGAATACTCAAAGATATGGTTATCAATCAAGTGTGCGAATTCATCTTTGAATGTGTAGTCAGGTTTCATCATGGATTTCATATGAGTAGCTATTTTGACATCTCCTACTGTTCCCTTCTTGCAGTATATGTACGTGTGGATATCTTCCACGTGAACAACACCTAGTGGGGTTTTGGAGAAAGCCCCTTCCACATCATCTAGTATGGATTTGAATGGATGTTTCTTGAATACAAATATTTTCCTTTGTACTATATCAAATACAAATTGAGTCACCATACTTACTTGGGATTTTCTTAAGTAGGGTTTCATGAAATTCTGAAACGGCACGACTGCTAGGGTTTCATTTCAATCTTTTTGTCCATTTTCTCAACTACCAAATCTATTATGCCTTTGTACCTTGATGTATAATGCTCCAATGCTCTCAAAATTCTATGCTCTTTGAATGAAAGTGTGAAGATGATTGAATAATTGTTTTCTTTTTATACAATCTACTGCATTTAATGTTTGCAACCATATGAAAATTACCCATAAATTCTGAAACTTTGATCCTGATGCCTTTTAGACAATGCATGAATGCACATAGAAATATAATGTTCTTGTAATCATGATTTCATAGGCACATACTCAGAGGTGAGTATACCAACCACGCAGGGCTCCTGAGCTAGAATAGCTCCCCCTAAGACCAAGAAGGTCTATTTTAAGAAGAAGTAGAGGGTGCGTCCACTATGGATGCATCAACTACTTTGTCAACATAATTGTCCTTCTTTACTTCAACCCAAATTTTTCTTGAATCTCCATTTGCTTGAAAAAATTTAACTTCTCCTTTCTCTTCAAATAGTGATTTCTTAGGTTCATCTTGCTTCTGAGTTTTGGATCTACAAAACTTTGAGATGTGTCCTGCCTTTCCACATGTGTGAAAAATGATAGGAGGTCCGATGCTTTTGTTCATTATGCTATATTGCTTTGCTGTGTGTCCATTGTAGTTAGACATCTGACATGTAGTGTACTGTAAATTCCTTTGAAGTTGATTTCTCTTATTGTTTTGATTCATTCTTCTTTGATTCTGCTGTGACTGAGTTTTTCAATGTATAGCCCTATGACCAAATTTATTACAAGAGAAATAATAACCATTGAAGGGTCTTACCTTTTTGCAATCTCTTGCCAAATGACCATGTTTGTTGCATGCATAACAAGTTCTATTAACTTGCTTGATTTTCCTTTTTGGTAGATCAACTTTAATCTCTTCAACATTTTCAACTTTCTTTGCTTCTAAAAGTGCTTCATGAGGTTTCTCTATTTCCTATAATGAATTGACTTCAGTTTGTGTTATATTGAATCCAAGACTAGTAGTGTCACATTTTTTCTTTTGTGCATTGAGCTGAGATTGAAGTGAATCAGAACTTGTGTGGAGTTTATCAATCTTATCCTTTTCTTCTATTAATTCAAATTCCAACTTCCTTTTTATGTTTTCTAATTCCAGAACTTTTGTGTTTGCTTTTAAAAGTTCATCGTCTAGTTCCTTTCTTTCTTTGATCTTTTCTTCAATAGAAATTTGGTTGTCTATGAGATGTTCATATAGATTTTCAACTTTATCTTTCAGAGACATATTCTCTTCATTGATCTTTTTGATCATTTTCCCTAAGTCACTTGTAGAACAATCTTTCAAATCTTTTCTTAGTTTCTTGATAAGCATTTGTGAGCCATCAACTTTCAGTCTATGTTCTTCATTTTCTTTTTCAAACCTATCAAGATCTTCAAGAGATGCTTCAAGATTCTTTTTCAAATGTTTTGCTTCTGCTGAGTCCATGGTCTCCTCAAGTGGTTAAACTTATTTGCTAAGGACCAGAGCTCGGATACCAATTGTTAGAAACACTGAGAGGGGGGGTGAATCAGTGTTTATCTATTAATTACTTATTCAACAACTTAAATATAAATCAATCATACATAGAATGAAGCTTATCATAACAACTCATAACACATGATATGATTATGGGGAAACCTTGATCAAAGGAAAACCCCGCTGGGAATTAGTACCCACAAATATTGTATTAAGTATAATGAACTTTTGAGAGTTCCTTTGCCCTGTTAGAAGTAGTCTTTACAATATGAGTACAATGACCTGGTTAAAGGTTAGACCTTATTAGGATTCTTTTGCAAAACCCTGTTAAAGGTATATGGCTCACTGCCTAGGCTCACTACCCAATAAGATGAAGGATACAACCTTCTGAAAGATGATATCCACTATATCAAAATGAACTGATGTGATGACACTGTTGTCTGATCAGTTTCGTGTATGCGTGAATTCTCTTGCTCTCTCAAATAGCTATATCATGTACTAACTTCATAGTACTATCCCTCTATAACTTCCTCTTACACAATAATAGACACTTCTATCATAACTTCAAATTACATACTTATATATTCAAATTTGAATAGGCGCGACCTAAAATAGAACACTAGTCGGCCCTAAAAAAAATATACAACGCTTCCAAACAAGTCAGCTTCAAGTGTGTTTACTAAAATGTTTATTACATCATTAAATACATATAACAAAAGGCACTTAGCCATTACATCATAAAACAACACACGCTAATTAAAACACTTAGTCGGCTTCCATGCTCTGTCTCCTGGACTGTTGGTCTATTTATTTTCTTGTAACTTTTCTGTACTTTAGTTCCATACTATGCATGTCTGAATGTAACATGTACACATGTCATACACCTTATATCTGAATGCACATAAGCTGAATTGATCTCTCGCACATGCGCTGATGTGTTGATCGCTGAGTATCTTTGTCTGTCCTATTTTCCTTAGTCATTTTGTCTTTTAAGAGAGAGACTAAGTATGACTTTGTTGCCATGATGACAACACAAAATGAGTCATGCATCCTCAGGTAGTCAAATTGCCAACACTTCTTTTGTCTTCACATGAATTTTGGTGCCTTTGTCTGACAGCGTTCAGGATAGTATCTGATATTTGTATTGAGACCAAGTGACCGCCATTTCAGGCTAACCTACACTTGTCTTTTATGATTACTAACCTCCCTGTGCTCAATGATCAAATGCCAAGTGTTACTCTCTATTCTTTATGCAGGACCTCTTCTTCTATTTCAATAGGCTTCCATTTCTTAAGTTTTGTCTTCAAATCCCATGTTGTCACATCCTCCTCTACAGGCCAAATGAAGCTCTGAATACTCTGCAGTTGTGCTTTCTGCCTTTCCCATCTGACATCAGTTATGGCTTTGACATAAACTAAGAATTTATCAATGTCAAGATCAGAATCTATAATAAATGCCTCTTTACTAGGCAATCTATTGTCAAATTCATTTCTCCAGGCCTCCAAGGCCTTAATCTGATCATCTTCTCCCTTTAGTGGAGGAACAAATCTATTGAAACTCAGTCTGAACAGGCTCATCTTTGCCTCTATCTGATTTAATTTACCTTTAAAGAAAGGTAAAGTCACATTTATTTTCTTGATTTCATCTTCTACTTCTATCACAATCTCTGGCATATCTGGCCTATGTGGCTATAAAGAAGCCAACCTTTCAAACAGTTGTACCCTGGAAGACTATGTTGTGAAAAAAGGGCTTAACGTAGAGATATACCCTATTACTTCAGCATGCAAAATGGGTAAATTTTTATATGCATATAGGATTATATTTGTTTTATCTTTCAACATATCAATCCTATGTTGAAGTATATTCAACAATGCATTAATGGCAATTTCATTATCTTTCTTAGCCATGTCATCTATTTTTACTTCTTCCCCTATTTCAACCTTTTCTTCTATTTGTGGAGGTTTTTTTGAGGGTACATAAACCACTTATGGCCTTTCCATCAATTTCTTAGTCAATTCAGTAATTACCTTATCTTGCTAATGAGTCTTGATGTGACATAATTCTCTATCCTTGGCCAGACCACTAGCTTCCTCTATCAGGAGCCCACATTTCTCAGACAATTGCTTTGTCTTATCTTCATTCAAATGTGCCTAGTGTGTCATTCTTTGGGAAATCTCCAAATCACCTATGTTTTGGACTGTCCATACCATTTGGTTTCCCACCATGCTCTCTTGAATATTTATTAATTGAGGCTTCTGGTCCTTAGGACATAAACTCATCATGGAAAATGCTAGGGAATTAGAACTATATCTGAATCCATTGATCATATCACCCATTTGAATCTCCGTGGTCATCTTTAAATCATATTTCTTTCCTATTTGATTTATTATAAATGTTGAAGCTAAATCCCAGCCTTTAGCATGCAATATCCCACTTTCCAACACTAATTTTATGGCTTCCTCAGGAGTGATGTCTTCAGTCTCAAGATCATATGTTTGTAGGGCTAAGAGAGCCTCATTTGTCACTATTTCTTCACCAGCTATTCTCAATTTCTCTCTGATCTCTTCCTTCTTTTTCCATATAAGGAAATCTTTGAATTCATCAGTTTTAATGAAATCATAATCTTCCAAGAACTGCTACTGATGGATCAATCTCTCATCTATACATGTTCTAAGAGGAAACTCTATGTTTTCTTCTACCTCTTGCTATAGTTTCTTTCCTTTCCTGATTTCCTTTCTCAAATTATGATCATATACTCTATTTCCAGCTACAAGAGCACTTACTCTATCCTTTCTTCTCTCCTTTCTCATGTAAGTCTTATCATGAGATGTCTGACCAAGATCAACCTTTTGCCTCTTGAAAGCAGGCACATCTATATCATCCGACTGAGAAACTTCAATCAAGTCTATAATATTTCCCTGATCCCTTTGTACCTAAACTACTTCTGCAACATTTTGTTGTGGTTCTTCCATATGGGGTAGACTAACATATTCTTCTTCACTCTCATCTCCATATTTAGACTCTGAATATTTAGGTTCTTGTCCTCCCTTTTTTACATCTAGGACGCTATCCAACTGTTTAGAGAGTGTGTAAAAGTTGTCCATTATAGCTTTGATTTTATCAAAATATGGCAAATCAGGGTTAAAACCTCCAAATTCTAATCCATCTCTTTTTATCTGGTTTTCTAAATTCAATAGCCCTTGGATTTTTTCACTTCTATCTCTCACTTCTTCATCAATGATATTCCTAGTTGCATCCTCCTCTACACAATCACCATGCACATATGTATTTGTTATGGTAGGTGTTAGGAGTTTCTTAGCTCCTACAATGAATCCCTCTGGATCTATATATCTATACAGTGTTGATCCCATCTTACAACTTTCCAACCATTTACTTAATAAATCAATAGAACCTTTTCCAATTATAAATTGAAAGATCTTGAACTGCCTAGGGGTTAATACCCCCTTTCTATGTGGAGAAAAGTGTTCATTGTCAGTTAACAAAAGCTGCCAAATAAATTCTATTGCTGCAACTCTTGATGGCACATGATATGGTAGGACATGGGGAGGATGTGTGCATCCATACACTCTAAACATAGTTAAATCCTCCTCTAAAAGGAAGTCTCCCCAATTGTGGTCACTTTCCCACTTGTCAATAAACTCGCATGGTCTCAGCAGTTGTAACACCTTTACTAGAAGTCTAGTTTTGTTGACACCCAAGCTCTGCATTAAAGGGTAAACAATCCAGTTCTCAAATCCGTAGAAATAACCATCCTTGGAAGTGAAATTCCATATCTTAATCCAAAATTGAACAGGATTAGGCTAGTCATGAAAAATTATCTGGGGGTTTAAATTGTTTACATCCATGATGCCCTAATTAAAATGCAATAAAAGATGCATTGGGATAGAATAGTGTAAAAATTTGGGATCTTTATCCTTCTTCTGTGTGGCTACAAACCCTTCATGCATCCTGTCAATGATGTATTGAATGTAGTCATAGCTTTTGCTAGAATGCACATCTTGTAAATCCAAAATCATCATCAAAATACCAGCATTTATCTTCTCAGCTCCTCCATCCCTACCCAGCACCTTACACAAAGCATATACAATGTATTTGATATAAAAATTTAAATCCTTAAAATAATAAGGTGCAGTTCCTGGTAAAGGGACAATATGGTTTCTGACCTCTTTAAGGATATGTTTCTATAATTGATTCCTAGCAATCCCAGGCTATAACCTATATCTTTCCTCCTACTTTGTGATGTTAGTCTGAGAAGACATGGTACTATACAAGCCGAAGGCTTGCATAAAATAATTCATATTTAAAATTAACAGTGTAGTACCATCACTCTTTTTAATTGTCTTTGACAAGGGGTCATAATGGTTTGCTACACCTAGAAACAAGTCTACATCTACAAAGACATCAGGAACAATTAACCTAGCCAAACCACTAGTCCAAGGGTTTGATATTGGTATGGCCTTATTAGGATTCTTATAAAAGTAATTGTAAAGAGAAAAACATGTAGACCCTGGTGTATGGGAATCTCTGATATTGCAGTACTCATCTGCCAATATGTTTGAATTTTCCCTCTTGTTTTTTGTAGATCCACGTAATAGCTTCAAAAACTCATCAAAGAAGTTCCTCTTTCCCTTAGCATCTTCATCCACATCATCACTCTTTCCACTGGTAGATGCCACACTAACTGCTTTACTCATTTTGTTCTATTCTCCACTTCTTTTTCATCGATATTGGAACATATCTTCTCCCAGGACACCTCACCCTTCTCTGTGCGCTGAAGATGATTCAAGAACTCTAAAAATTGAATAATCACCCTGAAATTGATAAACTTTACTGAATTAACAATTCTTTCTTCTTAGACACAGAAAACCTAGAAAATTTTCTACTCTGAAATTTTGGATGCATGATGAATGAAAATAAACCTAAGATCATCCCTTTATGGTAATTTTACAAAGTACTTAGCTCATCATTGAAGAATCAATCAATTTTGCCTTCAAGTTTACATGTTGTGGTATTAATTGAATTCCTAGCCATAGCTCATGAATGTGACAGGAAATCAAATTCAAATGAGTACTTCTCAAAAAAAACCCTTAAAAAATTCAAACAAAATCATATTTTATATGATTGGCTCTTGATCAGACATCTCAGCTACCTTTTTCACAGAGTCATTAATCCTCTTCATTCCTATTGGTCGATAAATCTCCATATTGTCATGTCAGCAACTGCCATTTACTTTTTGCTCATCATAACTATCACTTTTTTGTATCTGGTGACCTAGCGACTATGCATTATCTCCTTTTCACTGATCAAATCTCTTAACTCTAACTTCTTCTGGAAACCTAGCGACTGCGTGATTCTTTTCACCTTGGCTTAACTGTAGTTTACTCCTAGCGATCACGTGACTAAAAGAATCCAAGTCGCTAGAAAAATAGCCTAACTGTGAGTTTGTTTGGAGACCCCATGACTATAGTTACCTTTTCATCTATTAAACTCTAATTGCTAAGTCTCTAAATGCTTATTTTCTTTTACGAGACCCCGCGACAACCCTTAGTTGCTTAATCACTGAATAAAACTGCTCTTTAATATTTCCTTTGTAGACTTAGCGACTATATCATCTTAAAATGGAAGAACTTCCATGTTAAGAATGTTTATCCCTCCTTAGGGGATTTTTTTGACCTCCATCATGTCATCCTCCCATTTATACATCATTCCCTGCTTCTGTGCCAGATTAGGACCCTGATTGCGCCTCTTGGGGCACCTTCTACCCAACCTGGCATGTTTTCTAGGGGTTTCTGACCCCCTGGGTCAGGTTTGACCTCAACCTTGACCTAGTTCAAGGTTGACCTCAACCTTTACCTAGGATAGGGTCGACCTCAACCCTGACCAGGGTCCCCCTTTCAAATCTGGAAGCTTTTCAGCTGTCGGGATCATCCAGAATTCAATTTTCCCGCTTCCAGGTCAGCTGTTTCAGGTTCCAAAGCGTTGATTCCTAAATTATATTTAATATAGGTCCTTTTTTAAGGGCATGGGTCTAATTGGAATTTAATTCTCCTATGTCAGGCTCCTTAGAATATTGTTCCCTTGTTTCATATAAAAGGAAGCATTTCTCTCTCATTTTCTCTAAGTCTTCTAAGTGCAAAGAGCTCTAACCAAGATTCTGTTAGGAAGCGAAAGGTTCAAGCATCCATTGTCCTACATATTTCCAAGCTTTCAAGGTGTTCAAGTCTTCTTCTCAAGCATTCAATTTCTCCATTGAAGATCAAGGATTCAATCTTTCAAGCCTTTGAAGGGATTAGGTGCAAACATTCAAGATTCATCATTCAAGCCCTAGATCTAGCCATCATGATGGTGTGATCTTCCTTCAAGATCCTTTGTGCATCCTTAAGACTCATTAATCCTCTCTTCAAGGTGGATTTCAAGCATACAATCATGAAGGTTTATATCATAGCTTTGTTGTTAGATTCAGTTCTACTACTTGCTAGCATTCTATACTTTATTGATTTCAAGGTTAATTCCTAAATCATGGTTTGACCAAGGCAAACCCCTCCCCCCCAACAAACAAACCTCTTTTTCTTGTAGGTACGGGTTTAGGACTGTGTTGGTTAACAGTTTGTCCTGTCTTAAGATTTTCAATCTTTAACTCTCTATACACCCACGGTGAGAGAACAAAAGGATGTCCACCAACAAATGGGTCAGTGTAGAGAGTCAAAGATTGAAAATCTTAAGAGAGGACAAACTGTTAACCAACAGTTTTTGGCGACTCTACTGGGGAAGACTTAGAAAGAAAGTATATCATAAGTTTTCTCAGAATTTTAAGGCATCCTG
>MU226149.1:1422541-1445250 GCA_018584345.1 Thuja plicata | reverse complement strand
TATTGACACATAAGTGTCTTTTCATATGGAATTATGGAAATCCCTTTTGAGGATAATTCATTCAATTAATTAAATAACCTTTCAATTCCTTTTATGTATATTAGCAAAAGAGGGTGGATTTGATTTAATTAAAAGAACTTAGGACTTTAGGATTAAATCAATTAATCATAGGGATTTTAGCTAATAATCATTTGAGATTTAGGAATTAAATGTAATGTCAGATTTATGCAAATTTGGGTTTTCTGCATTTGAAACTCAGTCAATTAAAGTCAATTAGGAGAATAATTTTCCTAATACAATAGGACTTTGAAGATAAGAAAATGCACCAAAATTGATTAGGTTGTTAGGTGCCAATTTTGGGGTGTTACAACACCATTATTTCTTCATAAAGATTGGTGTTTTGAATATTGATACCCTCTTATATGAGAGGTGATTTTCCTAGGTTATCACCTCTTCTTTGTTTTATAAACTATGTTTTTGATAAACTCTTGCTCTTGCTTTGGGTTAGAGTTTGATTCCTTCATCCAAGAATTCCTCTTCCTCTTGATTACAGGGGGCTTGTTGATTGAATCTTTATTCCCTCTTTTCTTTAGAAGATGACATTTTATCCTAAGCACTCCTCTATGGTAGGGCTCTTGTTGATGAGATCTCTTCCCTCTTGAGGATACATTTTCCATAAGTGACATATTCATTTCATGATTATCTATGCTCTTGGATGTAAGGGTCAATGCTCTTCACTAATAATATGGTATACATTGTTGTTTAGATGGATATCTCCTTACCTTGTGAAGTAGGTATTCTCTTTTCTCTTCCTTATCCTACCTAGTAGGTAGCCATGATAACGAGGGGGGAATATATAGGGTCTCCCTTCTACTATAGTTTACATTTATTTACATTTTGCAGCATGCTAAATCCTTGGAAGGTAATGCACATAAGTTGCTAAATACTGAAGAGACACACATTTTTACTTTTATTTTTGCTAAATCCTTGGAAGGTAACGCACATAAGTTGTTAAATCCTAAAGAGATACACACCCTTTTTATTTTACAATATGCTAAATCCTTGAAAGGTAACACACATAACTTGGTAAATCTTGAATGGACATGCATTTTATATTCCATGGTGATACAAGAATGTGGATCTATGGATATTTTCAAAAGCCATCAGAAGACGCATTTACAATTACAAGCACAGTTTATGGGTGAACCTGTTTGGGCTCTCCCTCCTTGGTGATTGATAGTAAGGTGGGCATCTTACTAGGTGAGGTAATCACTTTCCCTTCTCTCTCTTTTGCTTTCATGCTAGTAGGATTAGATCATGAAGCTATGTTATCTATGGTGTTGTTCTTGTCTTACTTATGTAGTCATGTATGTTTTTTCTATGATTGAATGCTCTTTACTTTCATATATTTATGCATGTATGTTGAGTTAGAATCCTTAGTCTGGGGGCTCATGTCCCTAACTTAGTGATATTCTACCTTGTTGCAATCCACCAACATCTTTTTTTTCTAACTTTACTGTGAGCATGTTCAATTTCCATACTCTCGCTAAAGTGGGGGCTTAATTTATAGTCTTAAAATGGAAGCACTTCCATGTTACAAATGCTTATCCCTCCTTAGGGGATGTTTTTTACCTCCATCATATCATCCTCCCATTTCTACATCATTCCCTACTTCTGTGCCAGATTAGGACCCTGATTGGGCCTCTTCGAGCACCTTCTACCCACCTGGCATGCTTTCTAGGGGTTCTGACCCCTGGGTCAAGGTTGAGCTTGACCTTCACCTAGGTCAGGGTTGACCTTGACCCTGACCAGGGTCCCCCTTTCAAATCTAGAAGCTTGTCAGCTGTTATGGGTCATCCAAAACTCAATTTTCCCGCTTCTGGGTCTGTTGTTTCGGGTTTCGAAGTGTTGATTCCAAAATTATATTTAATATAGGTCCTTTTCTAGGGGCATGGGTATAACTAGAATTTAATTCTCCTATGTTTTCCTCCTGAAGATTGTGCCCTAGTTTCATATAAAACGAAGCATTTCTTTCTCATTTTCTCTAAGTCTTCTAAGTGCAAAGAGTTCTAACCAAGATTTTGTCAAGAAGCAAAAGGTTCAAGCATCCATTGTCCTACATATTTCCAAGCTTTCAAGGTGTTAAATTATTCCTCTTAAAAATTCAAGTTCTCAATTGAAGATCAAGGATTCAAGCTTTCAAGCCTTTGAAGGGATTAGGTGCAAACATTCAAGTATCATCATTCAAGCCCTAGATCTAGTCATCATGATGGTGTGATCTTCCTTCAAGATCCTTTGTGCATCCTCAAGACTCATTCATCCTCTCTTCAAGGTGGATTTCAAGCATAAAATCATGGAGGTTTATATTTTCTATTGATTTCAAGCTTTCATATTCACATACTTGCATACATTTGAATTTCAATTGCATATCTATTCAATATCATTGCTTTGTTGTTAGATTCAATTCTACTACTTGCTAGCATTCTATACTTTATTGATTTCAAGGTTAATTCCTAAATCAGGGTTTGACCAAGGCAAACCCCTCCCCCCCAACAAAAAAACCTCTTTTTCTTGTAGGTACAGGTTCAGGACTATAGATTTGGACACAAATCTAGATACCCTTTTCAGCTTTCTATCGAGCTCCATGAACAGATTCTCTGTTGGACCTGTGCAGGTCAAGGTCGACATTATTGGGTCAAGGTTGACATTTATGGGTCAAGGTCAACCTTTTTCATATGATGACATTGGAATGGAAAAATATTTCTGGGTTTTGTTCATCTCTGCGTTCCAGTTCCGGATCATACTTTAGTTTTTTCCAAAAATAGTCTACAAACCTCATAAAACAACATTCTTTGATCTACAATTCTTTAAGGTTAGTACATTTCTCCTATTTCTTCAATTACTGTCATATATCATATCTATACATTCAATTAACAAAATTTAAGATCTTCTTCCTTTCTCTCCTTTTAGAATGGTTGATTCATTTGTGCATTAGCCCTTCTTTTGGGTTGATCACCTTGGATCTTCCATTTATGCATTTGGGAATAGAAGAGGAGCATCTTATCTTCTTCCTAATCACAATTACAATATACAATCAATCAAATTCAATTAAATGTAAATTAGGGTTAAGAAATTCAACACACTCTAAGAAAATCAAACAATAATTAACAAATAATCTCCTTACCCCTTTCTACCACTTTACAGCAACAAAGCTTATGAAAATTTATTTTATAATTTCATTTAAAATTTAATTTAGAGACTACGCGATTGAAGCTTAATCTCATTGTCGCGAGAACATTTTTACTCTATGCAAATTTTATAGAGACTCAGCGACTACCATTGATCTTATCTTATTCTGCATCTGACGGCTCCGTCAAGTCACCAAATACATTCTTGAAACCCTAAAACATCTGGAGACTATGTGACCATAGTAAAATATATACCTTTACATCTTTAGTCTCTTAATTGCCAGATAATACTTTTCCATTTGGAGACCACGTGACTGATGCTCTTTGCTTTATTTATTTTGGACACGTGTCTCACCTTTACTTGTTTGGCTCCAAGTCGCTAGAAGAATGCTGACTTATCAAGTTTGACCAGCGACTACCCGACAACCATATATTTCATTTTAATCTACAGTTTGTCACCAAGTCTCTAAACCTTTTACTTAGCTGACCTTTTATATGGAGACATGGTGACTGAAGCTTTTTTAACTCATCATTAGCTGTGTTCTGATCTGGAGACTCTGCGACTAGGGATATCACTAAGTCTCATGATAATCTACTAACTGCATGATATACTGCGTAACACTGCGACTTAACCTTTTGTCTCCATGTCGCCAGAAAATATTTTTTCCATTGGGAGACTTCATGACAGAGGCTTATCACTAAGTCTCATGACTTATAAGGTATATTCTTTTCCTTTTAGAGACATCCTGACCAAAGTGAATCGCTAATTCTCTTTACAAAATGGAATATTCGTTTAACATTAAGAGATTGGGCGACTAACCTTTAAAAAACACATGACTTATTTCATGACTTAGGCTTCCAAAAAGTAACTCAAAAATATAAACCTAATTAACATATCTAGGTTTTTTTGACACTTTTTCATATAATGAAACCTAAGATAGGGTTTTTTACCATCTCTCTAGATTTTGACCTAAAAACATGGAATTTTCTCAGGGACCTTGTAGCTTTGGACAAATTTTTAGAATTTGCAGTTCTCAGTCATGAAGATATCAAAAAATTTTAGGGTAAACATTAGAACTGGGAATACAACCAAAAGGATCCTCACTATCCCTCATCATCAAGTCTAATTATAACTTACCCCCCTTTCTAATGCCATCAAGTCCCACTACTGAGGAAGATCTTGAATTAGAAAGGGAAGGTTAATTGCTAAGAGGACTAAATTGGAACAATCAAGGAAAAAGTAGGATGAAGACTGTGTAGTTTTCAAAGAAGCAAAGGCATGGATAAAACAAAGATATCCTAATGAAATACATGCCACTTTCATGCAATGCACTCAGGATTTAAGTCCTTTTTCCATTTATTTACAAGGAAAGAAGCTTGTCAACATATTGGATGAATACAATGCAGATAAGGACAAGTGGGATCCAATAATGGTTAGATGGAAGGGAAAGAGAGTAGAATTGAAATTCTTCTCTTCTACATCTAAAGAAGAAAATAATATTGATATCATATTGACTGGCACTTATAAATGTTTCAAATTACTGATGAACTTGGACATCAAGAGGAGCATCATTTTGAGAAACCTAGAAACTTTGAGGTAAGAATATTCGAAGGATCATTATGAGATGTTTCCTAACTTGTTCAAGAAAAATGGTGCAATAAAAAATGAACCATTATGGATGAGACAAATGAATGAGGCTTTGGCAATAAGGACCAATAGTCTTATTACTTTGGAAAGCACACTTCTATTTGTCCAAACTGTTGAAATCATAAATAAAGCCAAGTCATTCTTTGAATTTTGGAAAGATGAAATTGAGAAAGCCAGTGTCATTTGGAGTGAAATTAGTAGCAAAAGGAATGAAGTCGTCAACTTTTCTTGGCCAAGTGATGAGGTGTATATGTCATGGAAGGACAAATATAATGCAGTTGATCAAGGAGAAGTTGGAAGTGTGTAAAAGACAACAAGTGGTAGTACTTCCAGATTAATGAATACGAAAGAAAAAGATAAAATATCCTACATCAACAAGATCAAGAACAACAGATTCTAGATAGCGGCTACCAAACAACCTTAAAATAGTTACAAGTACCCAGGCGGTCAGAAGACAAAATATTTTGAATATATTATAACAAAAGTGGTTATCACTTCACTTGCTATTTTGTCTTTTTCTTGAGTCATTTGTTTTGTCCTTATTCCAATTGATCCATAGATTTTTGCAATCCTATTCTATAAAAGGATTCCCGATATCATTGGAAAGGGCTGGAAAAGTTGTATTGTAAACATTCTTGCAAGGTTTTAGTCAGGGAAATGTAGCAGAAAGTTTGTACTAGATAGGTGTTATAATTAGAAATAAAGTTGAAAGATCTCTTGTAGATTATTGAAGAGGCTATCTCTGAGTACATCTTGTATACTGGAATATGATTCTTTAAACTTAATACAAAGATCCAAATTCCAATCTCTCCTATGTCATCTTGTCTTGTGAGTTATGAGTTTTTTGATTCATTAGCATACAATTTCTTTGTGTTTATGTACTTATTTGAGAGTTTTGATCAAGGATCATATTAAAAGATGCTTTCATTAATACATAGATTCATCTGACATATGCTAGGATTCTATGAGTAGTATGGATTTAGGATATTTGTATTTATGGACTAGAATCTTTAATGAGCATTGATTTTGGTATATTGTATTTGAGTTAGAGAATATCCCAATGGATAAGGCACTGATCTAAAATTAATAATTTCTTTGTTATTGCACATTTGGTTGCATATTGTCTATGGTTTCTATATAAAAAAACATAAATTCATTAAGTCTATACTTGTATAAGTTTGTTGTGAGTTTCTATCTCATGCTCCATTTCATGTTTGATGTTTAGTGGGTAATAAGCCAATTATCTAGTATCTCCCGGTTCTGTTGAGTTGTTGTGAGATTACTTCTTAGATGAATACCATATAGAAATATCTCAAGGTATTGTAGGGTATCCCCCCTTGGTATAGCAGAACCTAAAGAGTAGAAGTATTGTAAGAGTGCTTGTTAGTTGGTCCTTTTCTTGGATGGAGTAATATTTGGAGTTGGCTTCTCTATAAAAATAGTCAGAAGAAGAAGAGGTTTTTTTGTTTTGTTGCAAAATAAAAAGTAACCAACAAAATGGTGACTCTGCTGGGGACTAATTTTACATTGCAGTAAGTGAGTAAGGTTTTTCAAGTTTAGCTAGACTCCTAGCCTACTTACTTATTATACTAGTTGGTTGACCATTGAAGTACAGAGTTTTATCTTTTCATATCCCAGTGATTTATATTACCATTGAAAATGTATCAGGATAGTGCTTGGACCCTGGTTGTTATTTCTTATCCTGTGAGGACCTTCTATAAGCAAAATCTTTATTACTCAAAGTTAGTGTGTGGTTTCCCAGCTATTTGTTGGGTGGTGACTCGAAGAAATATATGCATCAGTGCTGAGTTATAATCATTTGATACACCATTATCTAACTATGAGTTATAAAAAATACCAGATCTAGGATGAAGAATCATCCTGAGAATGAGTTGGAAGGTGAAATTCCATCTACCTCCAAAGCTTGGAAATTAATGAATAGAAATGTTGATGGATCTACTCCCTAAGCTTGGAGGCAGTGAAGGAACATAAGAATAGACACTCCTATTCCCCCCAATCCTGAAGGAGATGCTATAGAAATTGAACAAGATACACAGATGGGATTGGGAATATATGGTGAGTACTACTCTGAAAGTGAGAGGGTTGATGATGTACCTAGGTATACTAGGAGGGTGGTCCATGGTAAATCCCAGGGACATGAAACAAAGTCCAAATCCAAAATCAAAGGTGAAGAGAATAGGAATGCTCCTATTGATCCAATCTCTCCCTCATCTGAGAGACCTCATGCCCATGATCACAGGATAGAAAGAACTATTATGGAGGAAAATTCAGAATCTGACATAACTCTCATAGATTCTGAGGAGATTTTTGAAGAATTAGGTGAACGGGAAAGAAAGATCCTAGAGAAGATTGCCTTGAGACAAACAAGAGAAACAGACAAAGAGGAGAGAATCAGGCATGCTCAAATTCAATTCGACCAATTGAAAATGCAACTGCGAGATTTAGAAGCAATAAATGCTACTACTATAACTGAAAAAATTGAATATGAACCTGTTGTCCAACATTTTTATGATACATAGAAACCCAAGGACCAAGGTTAATAGAAAGTAGTAGCAATTGAAATAAATGAGCCAGTGAATAAAGGGAGTGCAATGGATCCCATGGCTAAATTGGATACTGAGTTGGAGAGAGCTAAGAGAGAAAGGAAGATCGTAACCAAGGAATTAGAGAAGGCTGAATTGGAAGCCTCTACTCTTGAGATGAAAAAGAAAATTGAATTTCTTAGCCAAACCTCTGGTCCTCCTCCTGCTGGTGTTGGTCCTAAAATGTCTCTAAATTCAGGAATGAATCTACCACCACCAACTAATTTTGGAAATGCTACTACATCAAATATTGTAGCATCAAATGTTCAAGATACTAATTCATCCCAAAGAACACCTGTCTATACAGAAAGGTATAGTCAATTTATCTTCCTGGGTATTCTTGGATATCCAAATGAAATTCCCAAAAATATTAGAGAAAAGCTCCCAAAGTTTGCTGGTAACAATGTTATAACATGTGAGGAGCATTCAAAAAAATTTATGGATATGATGGATGATTATGAGATTGGGCATGATGATATAATGATGAAATTATGTGTCCAATCACTAACTAAGGATGCCAAGGACTGGTTTAGAGGGTTGCCCCATGAATGTATTAGATCTATGGATGAAATGAAATAATGTCTCAGAGATCAATATGGGAATAAAACCAATGAAGGTTTCATGTTGAATGAATGCAAGAATATAAAGAATAACTCAAATGAAGAAGTGGTGGAGTTCAACATCAAATTTCAGAGATCAATGCACAAGTTGCTACAAGTGATGAGATTGGATGACAAGGTATGTCTTTCTACTTATCTTAATGATTTTGATGCAAAGATGGGTTACCTTTTAAGAGACAAGAACCCTAGAAATATTAGAGAAGCATATAAGATAGTAGTAAATATTGAGACAAATAGAAGGGTTTCTAGAAAAGTGGGTAGGAGAGAAGATTGGAAACCAGCCAGGTACAATAAAAAAGAATCAGATAAACCTTTAAATATTAAATCAAAAGAGGATGATAGCCTTAAGTTGATTCTAAATGCCTTGAAAGATTTAGAACCTGGAGAAAGTAGTAACAATAGAATTTCACACAATGTGTTGGGGCTCAAAAATGATGGATCTGATATCTGATCGCTTTCACCAACTAATGAATTCAATCTTCAATTTGATTTGAATACCTATAATTTAGGTTAGTTAACCAGGGCTTATAGGCCTAAATCTAAAGCTATAAATTAATCTAAATTATGCAATTTTCTTTAAAAGATCAATAATAATCAATATGTGAGATTACAATAAGATATAATTAACATAAACATATAAATAGTATAGTGATATAAAAATGGATTTGGTATTAATAAATTCTTAGATATAATGCTAAAAAACAATGCTAACAAATGACAATACCAGTGCCTAATTAATGCTTGGGCTAAAGAGTTGAGAATGCTTCCAGTCCTATGTACAATTCAGAGACGGTTTTATAATAACTTGTTACAGACATAACAAGACCATCAATCCACAGGCTTCTACTTGAGGTATGATTTAATTTTAAAATTTAAAGTTAGTTCAATTGAATTTAACTCAATTATTGAGACCAATTGAACAGAAGAAAGTGCAATAAATACAACCTTCTACTAATTATTTGAACTTCAAACTAAAATAGAATTATTAAATCAAGAGAATATAACACATTGAGATAATCTATTGCTAGATAAATCTCAAGACTAACTAGAAACAGTAAAACTCATAAGATTAAGAAAAATAAGAAAAGGCACTTATCTTTTATTGATTAATTGAAAATTGGTACATCAGAATTCAACATTGCAGTAGTGAGTTCAATTTCTTCATAGATTTTTTTCCCAAAAATTTCATTCTAATGTTTGAAAGTTAAACGACCTAATATTTATATCTATTTCAAAAGTTTCCCGTGAAAAGAGATACCCTTTCATAAATACCTAATCAAATACTGCCCCTAAATAATTACAATAATTTAACTATATATATGGTTTAAGGGAACAAAACATTTCCCGTATTTACAAATATACAAATATGTGTTTGTCAAATCTTTGGATAATTTACTCAGTTATCATCTTTTGTTTGTGACCTAAAACTCTTGCACACCAAATCCAAAATTAGATAACCTTTAATAAATTTCAATTTAGGGCTCATTACTAATAATGTTCTCAAATCACTAAAACGATACCTATTTTAAAATATTATTAATTGTAATAATTAATAACATATCAAAATAAATCACCAAGAAAGCCATAATATAAGAACATTTGTTGTAATGCATATAAATATCCTTTAATAAAATAAATGAAGTACAAGTAAAATTTAAAGTTATTTATCAAAGGCACTTTCTTTTAAATTACCAAAGCACAACAATCCTATTAATAAGACAAGCCCTAAAATCCATTTATACACAACAACATATTAATAGGAGAGGATAATATAATCTTAAGTTTTAATTGAATTTTAATTTTCAGATTTAAAATATAATACATTTCTCTCATAAAATATCTTTCAAAATGTGAAATAATATTTGCCTCATATAGATAAACATGTTCCTAAAATCTAGGGTACAATAATTATAAACATCATAATTCACCCTAGAAAATAAAAGGGCAATACTTACCCTAAAATGATAATTCAAATAATCCACATAGGGTAATATTATTAATATTAAAAAAAAGATAACTTTTAAAGGCAACCCTAAAATTATGTGATTTACCTCATTAAATATTTTCAAAATAACCAAGGTGAAAAAGAATACATTAATCAAAGTATATTTATGTATCTTTATAGATTAAATTAAAAGCATAGAAGTATATGCATAAATCACCACAATAAATATTTTCAGTAAGTATATAAGGTGAAATGTACACTTCAAAAATAATAAGATAAAAAAGACACTCAACTATACTTATTTACCCTAATAAGGTATTTTACATTAGTAATTTAGGGCAAATTAGGATAAAGCTAAAATAAAGGAAATATATTCATGTGAAAAACTTTTAATAGCAAATATAAAAGAGAAGTGAAATAATATGATTCCCTCTAACACATAACTCGAAGAAAACATTTAGACTAATTGGTTAGAGGGGGGTGGGTAGGTAGGTAGGTAGGGAAAAGGGGTGGCTTGAGAGGTTGAGTGTTCAACTCCCAATCACCACCCTTTTTACCCCATATACCTATTATTCCCTTTTAACTTATTTTATTTCAAACATACTTATGCCTTTAATATAAAATTTAATTTTTCTCACATATTTTAATGAGGAAATAAATATGAAAAATGTAACAATAATAAACACTTCCCTGGAAAATTTTCATGAATTTGGGGCTGAATTTTTAGGTGTCAACAGTGGCTCCAATTGGGGATGTGTGTCGATACGTCGGCACAGTGAAAATGCTATTATCTCTGGGAGAAGCAGACAAATAGTAAGAAAGGATAGAATCAAGATAGATGATTTCACAAGTTTAGAAGATACTTCCTGCTTCATGACAAGAAAGGTTTTAGGTACTAACCATGGAAACTCCTAAACAATCTCATCAATGTCTTGTAGGTAATAAGAATTACTCCCTGCTTTTGATACAACCATATAAGGTCCTAACCACAAGGCATCAAACTTACCATGTTTCCCTTTATCTTGATCTTTTGCGTTCCATTTCCATACCCAATTGCCTTCCTTGAATGATCTGTCTGAAGCCTTTCTATCATGAAGTGCCTTAACTAGTTGTTGTTGTCTAAAAGTCCTATCTTGAGCCTCTATTCTGATTTCATCCAATTCTGCCAATTGATTCATTCTATCCTCCATAAATTTAATATCTTCTAATTCTTCTTCCTGAATAAATTTATAGACTGGCAATAGGTTATTTAGTGCAATCTTGCTTGTTTCCCATATACCAACTTGTAAGGCGCAAACCCGGTGGATTTCTTTATTGTCACCCTATCTAACCAGAAAGCCAAATTTAATTTTGATTCAGCCAGACCATCACCTTGGGGATGATGAGGAGAATAATATGATAAATTAATACCATAGTTATTGCAAAACTCAGAAAATTCCTTTGATCTAAAACACATACCATTGTCACATATGACTTTACAAGGCACACCGAATCTAGTCAATATATTTTCTGTCAAGAATTTTATAAATATCTTACTTGTAGCATGAATTGTGGGTATGGCTTCGACCCATTTTGTCAAATAATATATTGCGACAAATATCCATTTATGACCTCCACTTGAAGCATCTTCAATTTCCCCAATAAAGTCTATTCCCCACATTTTGAATGGTTCTTCAGCTTGCAGAGGGTTAAGGGGCAATGCGCCATTATACTTCAATTTTCCTGAGAACCTTTGGCATGCTTCACACCTTTTGAAATATGCATAATAGTCCTTAAATATATGTGGCCAATAATATCTAGTTTTTAGTATCTTATGAGAAGTTGTCTTAGATGAGAAGTGCCCACCACATACTCCATCATGCATTTCCTTTATAATTGGCTTCGCTTGATGCATATCCAAATAAAACAAGAGAATACCATCCCTATTTTTCCAGTACAAGTCCCCTTTAATCAATACATATCTTTTTGCCTATAGTTTTATGGTTCTTTTCTGATTATCACTTAACCCCTCCTGACATTTCATGTATTTTAGGAAGTAAACTATGTCAGTATACCATGGACAATGATTAATGTTGGTCAATGATTCTTCCAACTCTGTATGATTTACTTGGACTGCATCTAAGTTTGTTTCTGCCATAAGTTTAGCCAATCCATGTCCTCTTACTAATTTAGTGATCTAAATCTTGTAATCAAACTCCTGAATTTGATTTATCCATCGACATCTTCCTGTGACCTCAGATTGTCTGAATATATCCTTAATTGCAGCATTAGGAACATAAGAAACAATTTTAGCACCCACAAGATAAGATCTAAATGATTTCACAGCTTTTATCATCGCATAAGGTTTCCTCTCATTTATATCATAATTCAATTCTGATGCTTGGAGAGTTTTACTGAAAAGGGCTATTGGTTTCTCATATCCCTCATCATTCTTTTGCAAAAAGACAATGGCTATAGTATGAAAAGAAGCGAATGAAAATGTAATTAGAATGGTTTTGAGAAATCAGGGGATCTCAAAATAGGAGCTTCCTTGATTTCTTTCTTAATTTTTGCAAAAGAATTCAGTGCTTCATCAGTCCAATTCAAGATTGCATTCTTCTTAAGCATCGTGGCTATAGGTTTGACAATTTCAGAAAAGTTTAGAATGAACCACCTCACAAAATTTATTTATCCAAAGAAAGATTGAACTCCCTTAACAATTTTGGGAATTTGGATTTTATCAATAGCTTCAATCCTTTTAGGATCTATTCTTACACCATTTCTTGATACGATATGCCCAAGTAGTTTACCTTCTGTTACTTCAAAATGACATTTGTTTGGGTTCAAAGATGTCCCATAGTCAAGGGCTCTTCTAAAAATCTATTCCAAATGTTTACAATGGTCTTCTGCCTTTTTAGAATAAGTTGTGAGATCATCCTAATATATGACCATAATAACATCAATAAATTCCTCGAATACCACATCCATGGCCCTTTGAAATGTAGCCCCAGCATTTGTGAGTTCAAATAGCATCCTAGTGTAGACATGTGTGCCCCAGAGTGCGGTGAATGTTGTTTTATATTGTTCCTCTTCCTTAACCTTTACTTGGTTATATCCATAAAAACCATCCATCATTGACAATAGTTCATTTCTTGTCACTTTCTGCAATAGTGCCTCCATATTAGGTAAAGCATAGTTATCCTTTAGTGAGGATATATTAAGGTTTCTGAAATCTACACAGAGCCTAATATATCCATTCTTTTTCCTGACTGGGACCAAGTTTGAAACCCAAGTTGAATGTCTTATTGGTTTGATAATACCTGCATCTCTCATCTTGATTAATTCCTCTTTCATTTTAGGAGCCAAACTTGAATTTATAGGTCTTTTCCTTTGCCTAAAAGGTTTTGTATCAGGATTTAAAGGTATTTCATGTTGGAACAATTCTTCCCTGTATGCCTTAAGGTCATCGTAAGACCAAGAGAATACATGGCTATATTTTCTCAATAAACCAATAAAATCTAATCTAACTTTTGGAGTCAATTTTTTACCAACAAACACTTCCCTAGGTGTTTTCTCATTTCGAAATTTCATTTTCTCCACTTCCTTGATCTATTTTGGAGCTTTAGGGTCAAAAATTTTATTATCATTTCTTTTATCCACTCTTCTGGAAGCTATCCTATTACTCTCGATGGTTAATCCAATTTTGAAGGCCTAATGTAGTGTTGTTGGGTTATGAGATCTTATCTCATAATGTGTCTTTGTATCAAAAGATGCCAAGTAAAATGTTATCAAAAATGAATCAATAGGCCTAATATCTTTTGGGATTTTATTTAACACCTTATTAAACCTTTTATTTAATTCTTTTACACTTTCATTTTGATTTTTCCTTATAGAGGTCAACTCGTGAGAAGCAAAAGATGAATCATTATGGTCTCCGAATTCTTCCAAAAAATGATTCACAAAACTTTGCCAACAATCAATAGACCCATCAGGTAAATTTCTATACCATTCATTTGCATTATCCTTAAGAGACTATACAAATAACTTCATAAGCACATCTTCGTATGTCATTTCAAACTCATCTACAATATTTTTCACTTTAATAACATGTTGTTCTACTAATTGTGTCCCATCACCAGTAAACTTAGGGATAGTAGAGTTTAGATCATTAGGTATAATATTAGGATAACACACAATGTTTGTAAGATCCAACTATCTGTACCTTTCATTCGCGACATGCATTCTGAAATTAACCTGATTATTTGTCTGGAGACCCCCATTTTGCAAGTTCTAGAGATTAAATGCATTATTCTAATAATGATTGACTTGTTGATGGTCATGATTCAGATTTTGTTGTGGTATATTTTGTTTACTCTACACATGATGCTGTATGTAGGGTTTCTGCCATTTTGATTAAGGTTGGTATACCTATTTTGCATATTATGACAACTTTGCATTTTGTCAGATACTTTATAATTTGCAGCATTATGGTCATGAACATTATAATGATTTAAGTTATTTTGATCATATGTATTTTACAAATTAACATGTTTATTATTACCTGGAAAAGCATGTACTTTATTAGTTATTTCATCCTACATATGTGCATTGTTGCGTATATTGAAATATTGTACCTGGCTTTTACCTTGTATATCATGATTTTGATGCTTCATATTATCCTGCAGTAATGTGCAATTCTGTTGATTCATACTTACCTTATCACTCTGATTAAGTTGCATATCATATTGTGCTTCATGCATGCGGTCTTCATAATATTGTGTGTGTACATGCCATCCCAAACCATAATGAGATTGATTATTTATGATGTTCCAATAATATCCATTATTCTCTCCATTCTGTGTACGTTCATAAGGTTTTATATTATTATCACTGGCTTGCATGACTTTACCATATCATTGTGTGGACTTATCACCTCTTATTACATCTTTCTTATGACTATCTCTATGTTGCGCATGCTGAATAATGTTTCCATAGGGCTACGTAGGATCCTCTATGGGCTGTGCAGGACAATATGCAAGCTGTGCGGGTTTTGTATTGGGTTGTCTATTTCCCTGGGCCTGCGCATGGATCTTGTCTCTTTCACCTTGGATAAAACATTTATTATATCAAGCATTACCTTTATCTCTCCTCTCACCCTGCATTGAGTATTCCTGCTACTTAACGTGACTCCCATACTACTGCGTGGGATCATCCTTCTGGACACGCATGCAATCATTATAACTTCCCACTTCTTCTTGTGTGTAGATTTCATGATGCTGTATTGGATAATAATGTTGTTGCGTATTCATTTTGTACTGCTGCATATTCATTTTATGCTGTTGGATATTCATTTTGTACTGCGCATGGTTTTCATTCATTTTTCCTTGCATAACATATCCATATTACTGCATGTGACTTATGCCTTCCTCCTCATCGTGCATAAGTTCATCAATCTATTGTATGTGACCATTGTGGGGCCCAGTGAAGTCACCATCAGGCTGCATGGGGTTTTCCATAGGCTACGCAGGATAGTATAAATGTTACATGGCCCTTTTGTGTTGCTAGATATTATTTTGGACATTGCCTCTTGCCTGTGTATGGTCTTCAAAAGGCTGCACAATAAATTTATTATTCACTCCTTGCTCAGGCTACGTATACTAAATGAATTTTCCAATGGGTTGTGTAGGATAGTTAGCAGGCTGTGTGGTCTTCTTTTGGTCCCACGTGGAATCTCCTTGGGCCTGCATAGATCCTTCATACTATTGCAGATGACAAGAATGATGTTGCATGCATTCTCCTTGGGTATATTTTTTGATTAAGGTAAAAATAGGTTTTGAAAGGAACCTGAAACATTTTACAAGAGATAATTAAAGATAAGCAAAGACAGCCCTTACAAACATGAAATGCCTGCTACAAACAAAAGAGCAGGACCCAAGCAAGCAGCCCAAAACCCAAAGAAGCAAAAAACTAGTCAAAAAAGCACAGTTACCAGCAAAACTAATAGCAAAACACCAGCGAACCTTCCAGTGTAGCACCCAGCTTAATGCATTTTTTCATAGGCTTCCTTAGCCTCTTTCTGCATGTTTTCCATCAAGTCAATGGAATCCTTCAGCTTTAGCATCTCCTTTGGGATCTCTGGAACTTTTATTTTGACACCTCTACAAGTTCTAGTGCTCAGGCCCGCGCTCTCAATATCACCTTCCACCGTGAAAGTAGTTATTTCCAGTAGACTCATTTCTAGGTAGGTGTATAAAGCTTTGAGATTCTGGACATAAAATTTCAGCCCTTTGTTACTGTGTTTCAAAATAATGTTTATCATATGCCCATTGTGACTGATTTGGGCTTTCATCTCATTGAACTTATCTTCAATAATTTCATTAACCTTATCAATAAGGTCATCATCTCTATTTTTATTGTTTACCTTAATCTTCACCTCCTTCTCCATTTCTGCCATTCTGGAATTGAGAGGATCCATAGCTTCTTGCATGTTCTTGAGGTGTAGTTTCATCATGTTCATTTCCTCCCCAATCCACTCCTCCATATTAGCCCCATAGTCCTCTATACACTTCAGGATTCTCTCATCGACCTCAAACCCCACCATTTTTTAGTGCGAGTTAAGTTTGTTTTTTTTCTTCTTCTTACCATCTTTCCTCAGAATTCTATTCTCCTCTGTTTCTTTTTCCTTATTCTCCTCCTCCTCTTTTTCTTTTTCATCCTTTTCTTCTTCCTTCTCCCTATTTTCTTCTTCCTCATTCAGCTTGAGGTTGTCTGCTTCCTTCTCCCTATTCTCATCTTCCTCATTTACATTGAGGTCTTTCATAGCTCTATTATCATCTGCATTATTGAATTCATCATCATCTTCGACCTGATTCTCCTTAGAATTTCTAGATTCTTCCTCATTTATCTAAGGCTATTACTTTTTTCCTCGTTCTGGGTCTTATCCTCATCAATACTCAGGTTATTAGGGCTGACCTTCATCTCTTCCCTAATGTTCTCCATTTTCTTAATCTTTCTATTAACCCTCTTCTTAGGTTTCACTTTCTTAATATCCCAGTTCAACTTCCTAAAATTCCCTTTGACCCTTTGAGGGATAGGGTCTGAAACTTGATTTTAAACATAATCAGAAATAAGCAAAATAAAACCTTCATGTAGAACCGGGTTCGAAGATTTTTTCTTGTGTTCCACAATACTATTATTCAGAGAGTTGAGAAAATAATAGGGGAAAGACACAAGCTTCTGGTGCCCAAAATGATTTGCGAGGACAAAATGGAGGTTATAGATTTTAGAATACCCACCATCCAAAGTAAAGTATTCGATCATCATAGTGAGAATGTCATCCCAGTGATTTTTTATCTATTTTATGTCAACGTAATCTCCCCTACTTTTGGTCAGAAGGGCTTGCTCTTCTTCATTCTTCAGGAATATTTTGAAGGCTTGGGTGCCCATCCTCTTATCATCCCTATAAAACTTCATTCCATCCACTAGAATGCCTATTATTTCAAAGATGAGGTTAAGGGTAAGAGGGATAGATTTACCCCACAGATTCACCCTCCCATTCTTCCATCCATCTGTAATTTTATTTGTAATTTCCTTATCTGCACCATGCAGGCACTCCATGAAGTTCATAACTCCTCCTTTCTTGAGTCTTTTCCAAACCTTTTTCTTCAACTTCCATTTTGAGAAATCCATCAGCTCCTCCCTCTTCAAACCAACCCCCATCGTAGCAGATTTTTGAACAAACAAGATACAGTTTAGCAGAGAGTAGAGCTTAAGCTTTCTTTGGTTTTGCTTACTATTTGTGACCCATAATCCGTGTGAGTAGACAATTTCAATCAATCCCACAGGCCTCGACTAACAATAAGTGACACATTTGAAATTAGCTATCATAATCATTAGTAATGCTTGTTTGTGGTAAGCCTTCATTTTGATTTACCTTGTTGTACTTGATGAGATGCAAAATATCTAAACTTAAATCCACCTCCCCATTCCATGATGTCATTGCTTCACAATTAACACCCACATTGGCTAAACTGTCTGCGACCCTATTTCCTTCCCTATACACGTGGGAAATAAAGCATTCTTCAAAAAGAAGCAAAGTAGATTTAATTTTGTCTATAATGTGAGCTATAGTCTAGGACACTTTTGATTTTCCTTTGATACAGTTAATGATGTTTAATGAGTCTCCCTCCAACTAGAATTTCAAAATTCCTTTCTCTTTAGCCTGATTGACAATTATAAGAGCTGCCATAGCCTCGGCTACATGGTTCATTTGATTTCCAAGAGGACCAGCAACTGCCCCCAAACAATTCCCAGCACTGTCTCTTAAGCATCCAACACCTCCATCTTTTCCTAGATTCCCCTTGGCAGCTCCATCAAAGTTGACTTTTTCCCAGCCATAAGGTAGACTAGACCATCTTGTATTTTCCCTCTTATCTAAAATCTTGGTCTCTTCTTTTCTGGGGATCCCCCATTCAGATCTTGTTATTTCCTGAAGATTCAAAAGGTTATTTCTTAGAGGGAAAGACGCATTAAATTTTTCTAGTATACCTCTGATTATATGGTTAGCCACAACTGTATGGGAAGATTTTTTCTCTTTGAAGACCCTATTATTCCTCTCCTTCCATATCCTCCATGAGAAGTGAGGTAGGAAGATCTTCCACATCTCCTTATATTCTTTGCCCTTTTGAGTACACAACCATTGAGTAATCAGCTCCTGAGCACTATTAGGTTTGACCCAATCCAAATTAAAATACATAAACACTAAGTCCCAAACTTGATTAGAGAAGGGACATTGGATCATTAGATGGTTACTATTTTTAGCTTCAGAGAGGCAAAGCTAACATCTATTTGGCATGATGAAACCTCTTTTGCGGAGATTTTCCACCGTGAGGATTTTGTCCTGTGTCAGAAGCCAGAAAAACATATTAATTTTAGGGATAAGGTTGGAGTTCCAAACCTGAGCACTGAGAAGCTAGGAGCTACTAGGGAGAATAAGAGCCAAAGCAACAAAGGATTTTCCATTAGATTCCAGGCTCCAGATCAAAGAATCCTAAGAGTTGGTAGGAAACCAAGAATTGAGTTGGGCATTGATTTGAGAGAGATTACCCTCAAAGGAACCAAGGTCCACCCATTTTTTGTTAATCCAGTAGTCTGCCACTCTTTCTCCCACTATATCTTGGTAGTCAAGAATAGAAAGACTCCACTCTTCATTCTCTTTAAGGGCTTTATTTTCCAGCCATTTATCATGCCAGAAATTTATCTTCTTGCCATTTCCCAGTTTCCATCTCACTCCCTTTTTTATCAGCTCTTAACCTCTGCAGATGTTATTCCATATAAACGAGCCATTGACTTCCTGGGAGTTATTAAGCATGTCCTCAAGAGAATGGATATGGAATTTCCTTTTCAGAATTGAATTCCATTCCTTTTCTTCCTCAAAGATTCTCTAGCACTGTTTTTCTATTAGAGCCTTATTAGTATTCTTTATGCTTCTGATCCCCAATCCTCCCCATTTTTTGGGTTTGCAAACCACCTCCCAAGCCACAAGACTAAATTTATTTTTTTCCTCAACTCCCAACCATAAGAAGTGCCTTTGGATTTTTTCAATCAGTTCAGCAAACTTGTTAGGGATCTTGAAAAGGCTAAGCGCATAAACTGGAAGATTCTGCAGGGTGGACTTAAGAAGTTGGACTTTTCCAGAAAGGCTAAGGGTAGCACCTCTCTAGCCTGCAAGCTTATTGTGAAATCTATCAATTATCTTATTCCAAAAGACATCATCAGAATTAAGACAGAGAGGAAGGCCCAGGTAAGGAGTCGGGAGAATCCCAATTTTATAGCCTAATATTGAAGAAATCTTCCTTTGTCTATCTTCAGGAGTGTTACAAAAAAAGAGAGATTTTTTCCCAATTAATAAGTTGGCCAGAAGCTCTAGTGTAAGTATTCAGTGCCATTTTCATGTTTCTAGCTTCTTTGACTGAAGCTTCTCCCATCATTATTCTATCATCCACAAATTTCTCATACGAGCATCTCAACCAAGTAGAAGAGGGTTGAAGCCCAGAGATCATACCTTTGTTCAGAAGGCTTTGGATAAATCTTCCCAGACTCTCCGCCATGATAGCAAACAGAATAGGGGAGATGGGGTCTCCTTGCCTCAAACCTCTAGTAGGGTGGAAGAAATGAGAGGAGCCCACATTAACCAAACCTGAGGAGGAGACCATAGTAACCAGCTGCATTATCAGTTAGATAAACACCCTCATCAAAACCAAAGGAACTCAAGACACAGGGGAGGAATTCCCAGTCCACTCTATCATAATCTTTAGAAAAATCCAATTTCATCAGAAAACCTTATTTTTTAGATGTTGAGAGAGAGTGGATGTTCTCATGAACAACCATAATCGAATCTAGAATCTGTCTCCCTGGCACAAAGCCATTTTGCTGAGGAGAGATCAAGTTAGGAAGGATGCTCAACAATCTAGAAGTAAGGACTTTAGATATGATTTTATAAAAGGAGTTGCATAGACTTATTGGTCTAAAGCCATCCATAGTGTCAGCTCCCAGTTTCTTTGGAATTAGAGCTATGAAAGTAGTGTTGAGCTCTTTGAGGATAGTTTTAGAGCCAAAGAACTCCTTGACAGTGGAGCACACATTTTTACCAATAATTTCCTAGAAATGCTGGAAGAAAAACATCTGAAAGCCATCTGGCCCTGGGGATTTTTCTCCTTCAAATGAGAGCATAGCCTTCCTAGTTTTAGCTTCCTTAGGTATAGGTTTAAGAAAAGAGTTACTCTGACTATCCAAAATATGAGGGATACAGTCAAGGAGTTTTCTTTGATCCTCATGATCCAGATTTTTGTCCTTTGTTAAAAGGCTTGCGAAGTACTCCATCATCTCCTTTCTAATTTCCTCCTCCTTAGTGATGATTCCTCTAGGAGCCGATAAGGAATGAATCCTATTTGAGGCTTTGTGTTTGAGGTCCGTGAGGTGAAATAATCTAGTGTTCTTGACTCTCCTTGGGTATAGTTTATGTAAAGTTGTAAATGGTTTTGTTCTTCCAAGCTATGGATTTTTTCATTATTTAAATGATTTCTATCATTATTCTACTGTGATTTGCAACTTACTCCAGCATCAAATAATGGGTTATCATGTGTACTTTTTAAAACATGCTCAATGTCCTTCTTATGTGGAGGAGTATATTTTAATGTTCTATTATTTTGGTTTGTTCCTTCTCTCAACTCTCTCCTTCACGGGCTTGTTCTGATCCCCTTATACTATCCGGCGGAGTAACGATGTCATCTTTACACAGTCTGAAATGTTCTAGAATGTCAATTGGCTACTTTCTAAAGTTCTTCATGAGTCTTTTCTTATCTAGAATAAGTTCAGCAATGTTTCGAATCACTTGTTGTATTCAGATATCAACCTTGTCATCTTCCTCCTCACTATGGTAATTGCACTGATTGGTGTTCGAATAGAAAGTATTTCTATTATCTTCTATTAATCTCTAAGTTCTGTTAATGATTAGTGACCAACACTTAGTCATTCAATTAGGTAATTTTAGTTGGCTATCATTGTGGCTGAGCTAAAACTATGCAAGGCCGAGCAACATGGCTGAGCAGTTTTTCAGTTTGTCGAGTTACATTGCCGAGCTGAGAAGGATACAGGGATGTTAAGTGCCGAGCGATAGACAGTCAAGTGCCGAGTAGAACAGTTTTTGTATATTTTTCAGGAATGAAACAAACTTCAAGGATAAGTGATCCGGCCAACTTGTATAAGCTTTTTGGGCCGACTTATGTATGCATTTAATATTCTTCTACTAAGCTAGTTATGCATTTAATTGTTTTATCCTATGCATGACTCATTGTAAACATTTAATTGTTTTACCATCATGGTATGGATATTAGATCTTGATCGTTGATCTAGATCTCACTATCATATTTGTATAGCTATATTAGATTGCTTCAAAACCCTATTTTGTGTGCAGAAGAGATAGCAGAGTAATTATCTAAGTGACTGCATTTTGAAGTGAAATGCACAGAGGGTTATTTTGTTCAGAAGCAGAGATCAAGAAGAGTTTAACACAGTGAGCAGCAGAGAATAGAAATATCAGATTATGAGATCATAGAGGTACTAAAAAGAGGAGATCTTTCATCAGCATCAGAGTGCATATCGAAGGATCAATACTTGAGGCTTTTTAATCATTGTATCAGGTGAAAATCTCTTAACAGAGTGGTTTTAGCAGGCCTTTATTTATCTCTTAATAGAGTGCTTACTTCATTGTAATTTTAAATCCTTTAATAGGGTAGATTGTAATGATTTGAAGCTCTTAACTGGGCAGACCTTTCACAGGGTAGATTACATTATGTAATCAAACATTGTAACCTTAACAGGTACACTTTATTATTGCAGTAGTGGAGAATTTTGCGGGTGTCATCCCCACCCCAGTTTTACCTATTTGGGTTTCTGGGTTACCAAGTTATTGTGTTATGAGTTGTTTACTTCATTGTATGATTTTTATCTGAGTTTACTGAGATTACATTAGATTCATGTATATATGAATGTGGATCAGTTTGTTTTAAGTGTTTAATTTCGAAGATCTGATTCACCCCTCCCCCCTCTCAATATCTTGCTTTCCCATTATTGTATTTCCAACAATTGGTATCAGAGCTCAGTTCTCTAAAAAGGTCATAATCAGCTTGAGAATACAGATCTTGAGATGGAGATCTACAAGATGGG
>MU226149.1:1378392-1422262 GCA_018584345.1 Thuja plicata | reverse complement strand
TTGAACAGAAAAATAAAGCCAAAGATGACAAGGCTATGGCAGAAGAAGACAAAAGAATGATGACTACCAGACTTGATGAAAGAACACATGATGTGCAAACATTGACAGTCAATCAAGTAGACATGGAGAATCAACTACTACTTGTGAATTAGGAGACCAATAGGAAAGACTTGGAGATTGTAAATCTTAGATCTGAGAATAGTCAATTGAAAGATGAATTGAGATCTAAGAAATAACTTAATAATAGAGTAAATGATCTGAGTGCGGCCATGAGCTACTTTAAACAACTAGTGGAAGCATCAAGAAGACCTAAATATTCTTCTGGATTAGGTCACACTGAACAACATACAACCACTAAAGATGGAGAATCATCTAAGATAGGTGAAAGAAAGAATGTAAAGCTGAGAAATACGAAACCTATTTGTCACCACTGTGGAAAACTAGGTCATACAGCAAACATTTTCTGAAGCAAGAATGGTAAGTCCAATCCGAAAACTAACTTTAATGGTTATTGCTTTAACTGTAATAAATCTAGACATCAAGAGCATGAATGTAAGGCAAAGGAAAGAAAAACACCTAGACTCAATGGTAATTGCTATAATTGTCAAATATGGTCATAGAGCACAAGATTACAGATGTAAAGGTAAACAACAATGGACATCAAAGGTACAAGAGAATTCACCAAGAAAAGGCAATACTTACAATTGGGATTACAACACATGGCATAGTTGTCATTACTGTGGCGAGTATGGACATGTTCCAGAAAATTGCATAAGGACACATTTCATAGGAAAGTCTAAAAATTGGATGATTGGAAGCCTAGTTTGTCATAGTTGTCTAAAAATTGGTCATACAAGGAAAGATTGTAAAACTAGAGTACCTGCACCTACAGTTGAGCAAATTAGAACACAGATGAACAAAACTGTTAGAGTACATAGTTATCTTCACTTATTAATTATATCATGTTGATATTAATTATTAAGTTGGTCGTACTCTATTTTTCACTTAAGCTTTCTCTTAGGTTAGCATTTTTCCTTTTTTAGGGTTTCATTCACCTTTAAGGTTGAATGCTTGTAATTATTTTTCCATACTCTCTCACTTTTTAAGCACAGAAAAGTTTCTACTTTTTTTGTCTTTGGCTTCATTCTTTGTAATAGGTATTTTGCATGCAGACTGGTCTTGGAAAATGAAGCTATATTTCTCAGTTTCTACATGGTATCAGAGCCACCCTGTCGCTGCCTGGTTTGAATTTTTTTTGAATCCACAATTCGAAGATGACAGCCACACATTCTCTAGGGTTTTTTCTGTCACTTTGAAGGAGACGCTATTTTCTGGAGCTATTTGAGAAAAAATGGACTCCATGATTGCATTCAAAAGGCCTGGGAGAGTCAAAATACCTATAAGGTTTGACCATTTTGGTCACAGTGACCTCAGGAAAAAAATTTAGCCTCCTAGGCCGTACAAGCACATTTTTCAAAAAAAATTTAAAAAAAATTAAAAATAAAAATATTTTTAATAATTTTTGGGGCTGCCAGAGTGTGTCGCCAATGTGCCACCCCGTAGCAACCCCGGCCCAACTCATCCCAGCCCGCGCCGCCCACCGGCCGCCACTCTCCAGCCTGCGCAGCTCCACCACTAGCGGCGCCACCAACAACCGCGCTGCCGCCTGAGAATCACCCAGGAGCAGCCTGCCAGCCACCGCCACCGGTGTTTGTTGCACACCTACCATCAGTTCCTCTGCCAACTACCAGGTGACATCATTGCTGACGTCACCGGCTGAAAAAGTACTTTTCCAGCGGGTTTTTAAATTTTTCGGCCACTTTTGAAATTTTCGGTGACCGGAAAAAAATTTCGGCGACAGCCTCGACGGCCGTCAATTTTTTGCCAGTGGACTATGACGAGTTTTTGAACGTCAAATTTTTTTTCATCTCTGTGTTTTTCCAGAGAGCTGTCTTTCGGAGGGGCACTTGGTTTTTTTACCGTAACTTGAGCATACGGTGTCCGTTTTTGAAAAACAAAATATCGCCAGAAAGGTGTTTCCAAGCCAGACGTGTTGATATTGGTCTTGTTTGTTGATTTGGCCATTTGAGATCCTATTTTTGGAATCAAAGTTGAGGCTTTTTTTTCCTCCTTCTCTACATTTGGACCTCAAGTTTTTCTCTTATTCTTTGTGTTTTTTGCTTCATTTTGTGGTGTATAGGAGTTAGTTTGATAGTTTGTGGGGGGTGCATATTTCTTTCTACATTTTCAATCAGAGAGACCCTTCTACTTCCATCTTATTCTCCCAATGTCAGACACATCCATTACCGTTCTAACTCCACATAACTACCACAAATGACCAGACTCCTCATGTCACAAGGTTTATGGTCCGACACGGATGCAGCTCAACCAGTTCTACAAAGGCCTTATGAGGCTCTTATGCATAGAAATAGGATGGATGAGGAAATGGGCCTCATTTCCATGAATATTTTAGATGGATTGTTGTTTCACCTAGATGGTCTGACCACACCCAGGGATGTGGGACAAGTTTTCCACCTTGTTTGGCACAATGAATCAGTTCAGGGTTCTCTAGATAGATTCAGAGTTCATCTCCTTGGTACCTGAATCATTCACCAGCATTGAGGACTTCCTCATTAAGTTCAAGTCTCTTTGATCTATTTTACAGGTTGCTGGAAAGATGAAGTCAGATGATGAGTGTATCTTTCTGATACTCTCAAAGCTGTGTGGCCCTTATCATATTTTCACCTCTACCTTCTACTCCACTATGAATGCACTGGGTGCATGACATGTTATGCCCTCTTTTGAGACCTTCTGTGATAGGTTAACTCGTGAGCAGTCCAAGCTCAGTCAGATGTATTCTCTTATAGGTTCACAGTCATAGGCATTGCTTGCCAAGTCATCTCAGGATACACATAAGCCAAAGCCAAAGAAGATATCTAATTCCTCTTCTCAGCACTCTACTGGCCCACCATCTTCTTCTAGGAAGGAGAAATAGAAGAATGAGAACCCTACCTATTCCTATTGTCAGAAGGGGCCCCATGATGAGTCACATTGTTTTCAGAGAGATTTGATGGCTATGAGAAATAGATTGCAAATTTGCAAGCTCTCCTTCAGAAGAGCGCTATTTCCTCTCCATCCTCTTCCACCTCACAGGGGTCTGCTTTTCAGTCTTCTACCTCATCTTTGACATCTGGATAGGATTTTGGAAAATGTCAGGCATTACGGGCTTCCATTGCATCCCCTTCCTAGGTCCCTTGGATACTAGATTCAGGTACTTCTCACCATATGGCATCTTCTCTGGAGATCTTCTTTTCCATTGAGGATTCTCCTATTCCCCACATTCTCATGGGGAATAACACTGTTATGCCAGTCTGTGGGAAAGGTTCTGTACACATTCAGGATGGCACATCCAATGATGTATTGTATGTTCCATCTCTGTCTGCAAACCTTCTCTTGATTTACCAGATTACACACAGTGGATCAGGGAAGACAGTTGCGTTCACACCAGATTCAGTCTTCATTCAGGATAGTGTGATAGGTGTCATTGTTTCTATAGGGACAGTTTATCATTCCACCCATCTCTACACCTTCACACATTTTGGACCACCATCTCCATTATCGAAGCTCATCTCTCCTCTTCCATGAGAGCATCATGTGGTGCAATCAGGTCACTTGAACCTCAATGTTGTTCCTGAGACTCTTGTTGTGACTACCACACCACATCTTATTGAGGTTTCTTCTCTTCAGCAGGACTCTTCTTCAGCACTGCTACACCCTCCAGCTCCATTTATTGAGCCACTAGGTGCAGTTGTTGAGGATTCTACAGAGGAAACTTATCTCCTCTCTCATGATAGTGTCAGCACACCTGTCATACCACTTACATTGGGGATTCCATTTCAGGATCCTCGTGTCTACTCCTTTGAGCATCAGCTCAGCCTTCTAGTGACACACCATCTTTTGAGATTACCTCTTCACTGCTCACTATATTTCACTCCTTTGCATTGGAGTCACAGTGGTTTTTTCATTGATTTAGGGGTTCTTTCATTCTGGGGAGGCTTTGGAGCCTCGACCCTCTCTCATGGGGGGGTTGGCAGCACGCATTGTACTCATGGCTTTGAGAGAGTCTCTTGAATTCATTCTTTTTCTTTTTCTTGCTTTTTATATCTCTTTTTGGAGAGGAGTTTTTCCCACTGGGTTTTCTCCTTTGTCTCTAGTTTACAGAGATTTCCTTGTTTGGGTACCTGATCAGGCCTTGTTGCCGGGACCCACTTTTCCTGCTTTCATAGTTGTGCTAGGTTTTCTTACCTCCCAAGCTTCGCTTAAGTGGGGGTGTTAGAGTACATAGTTATCTTCACTTATTAATTATATCATGTTGATATTAATTATTAAGTTGGTCGTACTCTATTTTTCACTTAAGCTTTCTCTTAGGTTAGCTTTTTCCTTTTTTAGGGTTTCATTCACTTTTAAAGTTTAATGCTTGTAATTATTTTTCCATACTCTCTAAATACATTTTTGAGCTCTCACTTTTTGCACACAGAAGGGTTTCTACTTTTTCTATCTTTGGCTTCATTCTTTGTAATAAGTATTTTGCATGCAGACTGGTCTTGGAAATCGAAGCTGTATTTCTCAGCTTCTACAAAAACATGGGTTAAGAAGTTTGAACCATGTAGCAGTGAATCTAATGAAGCCGAGGTCACCCAATCCAATGGATTAGGTGATCACATCATTTCCAACTAAGAGAAAGAGGTATGTAAGGAACTGTATCTAAAATTCTTATCTTACATCAGTTCCTAACATGAAATGTACAAAAGTCCATATTTGCATATGTTAAGATGTACCAGGACATATTTTGAAGACAAAATGCCTAGATGAGAAAATTGCACTATATGTGTTGAGCATCTATCATGGACACTAAAGTCGAGTTCTTTAGTGAGTGCCAAGTTTTATTGGCCGAGTAAATTTTGTGAAGGCCGAGTGTAGTAAGCTGAGTGGGATGCAAGTTGTGTTAAAGCCAAGGATAGCTGGCTTGCACTAACTCAATGGGAATAACATTAAATGCTTACCTACCTTGACCTTTTGAATCTTATAAAGGATGAACAGTCAACATTTCATTTTTACTTTGCAATTTTACTATTTACGGAGTGATTGAAGTGATTTGTAGAATTGATCTTAATGGAGCTAGCAACGAATATTTCATCAGTGTGACATCGGCAATCTTAAGGTGAACAGTGAATAGTGTGAAGCATTAATTGTCGAGGTACTCTATTTTCCATCTCTCAAACCCTAAATTTCAGAATTATGGCTACAAGTTCTTCTGCACCAGCTAAGAGTATGGAGGCAGAACCAGAACAAATTCAGTTGATACGGAGTGATGAATGTGAACCTCTCAAATTTTGAGCCATTCCTAAAAGTCCAATACAGAGTGATTTAATAGGATCCCTCTCGTCCATTCCACCCAAGGTACCTATGATTCATGATGTTTGATCATGTTATATGGTTAAGATTTGAGAAGTGGGAGATATTGAATTGAGGGAATCCTATAGCAAATTGTGTGATAATGGAGTTCTGAAGGCAGAATTCAAACATTTAGTTGAAAAAGGGTTAACTCATGCCCTAGATTTTCCCCAAGGTTTCAAAGATGAATGGATTAAGGTTATCCTTAGCTAAGTTCATGACATGTGCATGTGGTTGGATAATGGACAAGTCAAGATCACCAGAAGCATGATTCATCGAGTGACTGGATATCCTATAGTGAATGAAAAATGGACCATGAGGGATAACAGCAAAGAGGAAATTACATTGAACACTGGAGCATTATGGAATAAAAGAGGTATGACTATCTCTACAATTACTGACCTAGAACTTGGATTTGTAGTAAGGGTAATTGCACACAAGTTCTATCAGTCCAGTAGATTGGATAGTGTTCCTTGTACAGCAGTTGATCAGGGATGGAAAATTGTGAAGAAGAGTCACACATATGATCTTGCCGAGCTATAGCTGACATAATTAGTTGAGAACCTAGCATTAATTAGAAATGCTAAGAGCTCATCATGTAAGTTTGGTTCTTTACTAGCATGTATATTTTTCTACATTCATGACACATTTCCTACACTGGGAAATATTGTTTGGAAAAAGGATAAACCCATTACAGTTCAGATTAGTGAATGTATAGAGAAACTAGGGAGTAAATTCAATAGCATAATGGGGAGCTATTTTTTAGAATTCAAGAAGAGAATGAGATTAAGAACTAGGATTCCTAAGTCACTAGTGGAGAAGCACTATGAGGAAATTTGATTTCTAGTTGATACAGATAATACTTATATCAAGGCAGTGACTCCTAGGATAACATTGTTGGAACCATTTCCATATGAAATCAATATTGATGAAGCATCAGCTGCCATCACTGCACTCCTAGCTAAGGCAATTGACACCACAGTAGAGAGATTTGGAAATTTTGATGAAGCTAAGGCTAAGATTTCTAGAAGTTTGAATGAAGGAACTATGGAGAGGAAAAGAAAGAAGATTGTGAAAAACTTGAAGAAAATGGTTGGCTTAGGTAGTGATGAAGAACCTGAGGATGTACCTCTAGGCCTGACCACTAGACAAGGTGAGGATATTTCTACAAAGGAGGAAGAAAATGCATCAGAAGAGGTTACTAAGAAAGCTCAGGGAAAGAAACCATCAATTGTTATAGTAACCAAGCCGAGCAGAGCCAAACCCAAGATTACACCTCCTATAGCTAATCGTCCAAGGACAAGAGCATCTACTATTACTTCCCCAGTAGAAGTGCAAACAAAAGTGTATGGTAATAGGAAAGTTGAAGAAAGTAGTTTTGGAAAGGAAGGAAAGGTTGCTCCTAAGGCTGAGCTGAGTAAGCCAGCAAAGAGACCAAGAAGGAAATTAGATTTGGGGCCAGACAGTGATGAGGAGAAGATAGAAACTTATGAACCCAGCAACATACCTAAAGCTCAATTCAAGAAACCAGCAAGTATTGATGAGGTATGTGACACTTTAAGGAATTCAACAGGGTTAGCAAAATTTAAGTTCATTAAGTATGAAAAGTTGAAAACAGCAGATAGGCACAAAGTACAAGAAGCACTCTTGGACATGATGAGTACTTTCAAATTGACTCCTACAGAGATAGGAAATCATGTGCCTGATGAACTTTATGATTTTCTACCAAGCAAATGGGAATTTGCACTTTACATTGAAAGACAGATCAGGGAAGGAACTCTAGCCAAGATAATAGCTAAGTTAACTTCCAAACAAAGAACCAAATTCATTGAGGATTATAAGTGTAGGTTTGTTCCTAAACTTAGAGGCTGTGATGTTCTGAAGAATGATATAGAAGGTGTAGTATAGCAAAGCACAAGGATTTGGAAAGAGATCTTTGGACTGATCATTCCAAAAGACAATAAAATTGGTGAAGGGACATCTGAGCAAAAGACCAAAGAAGTTGAAGTAAAGGCTACCCCTGAACCACATATACTTCAAGATCAAATTGCAATAGAACAGGACAAGACCAAAGATGCTTTGGATGCAAAAAATTCTATTGATCTGACTATAAATAGTCCTATGGATTATATAGTTGACAATCCAAGCAATTTGAATGCCAAGGAACAACAGATGTCGAGTGGAAAATACATTGATTCACCTATTAAGGCAGGTGATACTAAAGAAGAAAAGTCCACAGCATCTGGTGAGAAAATTGAAGTTGTCAATAATCAGCAAAGTGAAGGGCAACAGAAAACAAATGAACAAGAGGTAACTTCATAGAATCCACCTATTTTAGAGGTTGTGAAGATAGTTTTAGATAGTGGAGTAGTGATAAAAGATATTGTTGATAAGCCTAAAGAAGAAGAGGCAGCGCAAGTGTTGGTTGATCTACCACACTCTACATCATCCACTCCCACAGGTCCTAAAACTAGTGGTATGCCAAATCCACAAACTGTATTGATAGAATTGAAGGAGGGATTGGATATTGACACTATCAAAGGGAAAGATATTATGTTGTCGAGCATAAGTTCTCCAGAATTGAAGAAGAATAAAATCTTGAAGAAGAAGTCTCCGATTTTAGATGTAACATTAGATGAGGTCATTGTCATTCCACAATGGAATCCCAATGAGTTATCTTTTGAAAAAATTGGAACCCTTTAAGAGTTACTTAAGAGGAAGAAGAGACAGAAAGAGATGAAGATTGAACAAAAGCAAAAGCAGGTGTTGCATGACATCAAAGACATATTTACAAAGGCTTTTGACATAGAGGATGAAATGCCTCAAGCTCCAATCATTGATCAGTTAGTCAACATTGTACAAAAGGTAACAGATGAGGACATAGACAGCAATGAGAAGCTTCTGCAATGGTCTAGGAGAAGATTTGAGAGAAAATTTCTCAAGAAGATCTCAGAAGAAATCGCCACTAGACAGGCTGAACTTTCTGTTCTTGTAGAAACTTTAGAGAAAGTTACAGCCAATATTTATTCTTTGTATAGGAAATTTTGTGATGTTGAATTTTTCACGAAGGATAATCTATAGCTTGTTGAGAAGCTACATTTAGATTTAAGATCAACTGGTACTACTTTAGGTAAAGATACTACTTCTAGTTCTTTACATCTTAATAAGTTGATAAATGCACAAAGGAGAATAGCCAAGCTTATGGCTAAAGATGGTCGAATAAGGGCCAAGTTGATAACTATTTAGACAAGTTTGTTGCCTCACTTGGAGGTAATACAGAATGAACTTTCAAAAGCAAAGGAGTTATCACAAAGCAGTGCAAATCTATCAACTGCAAAAATTCTAGTGAGTCTAGCTACCGAGCTAGAAATAAAATTGGAAGTTATGAAGAGTGTAAAGGAAAGCTGGGATACTACATTTGAATCTGCCCTGCAGCTTCATAAACAATTTTTGGATAAGTACAACTTAACCCCACCGGAAATCAGTGACAAAAAAAAGGGAGAAGTTAGTACAGAAGTTGGTAAGAAAGTATGAACGGATATAGAATGATACATCAGTACAACAAAGGTATACTTGTATATAATTTTTGAAGGCATTGTAAACTTTTTGTATAAGTATATTCCTAGGGGGAGTACTTAGCATACTTAGAAGTAATGATAAGTGTTTTTTCCACTAATATCAAAGTGGGAGATTGTTAATCTCTAAGTTCTGTTGATGATTAGTGACCAACACTTAGTCATTTAATTAGGCAGTTTTAGTTGGCTATCACTGTGGTTGAGCTAAAACTATGCAAGGCCGACCAACATGGCCGAGTAGTTTTTCAATTTGTCAAGTTACATTGCTGAGCCGAGAAGGATATAGGGATGTTAAGTGTTGAGCGACAAATATTCAAGTGCCGAGCAGAATAATTTTTGTATATTTTTTCAGGAATGATACAAACTTCAAGGATAAGTGATCTGGCCGACTTGTATAATCTTTTTGGGCCGACTTATGTAGGCATTTAATATTCTTCTACTAAGTTAGTTATGCATTTAATTGTTTTATCCTATGCATGACTCATTGTAAACATTTAATTGTTTTACCATCACGGTATGGATATTGGATCTTAATCATTGATCTAGATCTCACTATCATATTTGTATAGCTATATTAGATTCCTTTGAAACCCTATTTTGTGTGTGGAAGAGACAGTAGAGTAATTGTCTAAGTGACTGCATTTTGAAGTGAAATGCACATAGGGTTATTTTGTTCAGAAGCAGAGATCAAGCAGAGTATAACACAGTGAACAGCAGAGAATAGAAATATCTGATTATGAGATCATAGAGGTACTGAAAAGAGGAGATCCGTCATCAGCATCAGAGTGCATATCGAAGGATCAATACTTGAGACTTTTTAATCATTGTATCAGGTGAAAATCTCTTAACAGAGTGGTTTTAGCAGGCCTATCTTTATCTCTTAATAGAGTGCGTACTTCATTGTAAGTTTAAATCCTTTAATAAGGTATATTGTAATGATCTCAAGCTCTTAACTGGGCAGACCTTTCACAGGGTAGATTAAATTTGGTAATCAAACATTGTAACCCTAACATGTACACTTTATTATTACAGTAGTGGAGAGTTTTGTGGGTGTCATCCCCACCCCAGTTTTACCTATTTGGGTTTCTGGGTTACCAAGTTATTGTGTTATGAGTTGTTTACTTCATTGTATGATTGTTATTTGAGTTTATTGAGATTACATTAGATTCATGTATGTATGAATGTGGATCAATTTGTTTTAAGTGTTTAATTTTGAAGATCTGATTCACNTCTGATTCCCCCCCCCCCCCCCCCACTCAGTATCTTGCTTTCCCATTATTGTATTTCCAACATCTTCATCACTGCTTTGATTACTTATCCTATGCTGAGGATCTTCATTCTCATATTGTCTATTCAGTGATTGTTTAAAACCCATAGGTGTCATCTCTTAATCTGGATTTTTGAGTTTCCTTGGTCATGTCTTGAAACCTAATTCAATATGGTTGTTTGTTTCTTTGTGTAGAGATCTTCTTCCCCACATTGATGTTATCACTTTTCAATTCTTACTGAAATTAATTGGTAGAGTCACAACCACACTTTTGTGTGGAAGTATATAACTATTCTGAGCTCTTACTTCCCAGTAAAGTCCTACCAAACTGTCACGATTTGTAATTGTAACTAGAGATCCTGAAAATTTATTTTACAAATAAGCCCCCAGTAGAGTCGCCAATTGTTGGGGCTCAAAATGATGGATCTGATATCCAATCGCTTTCACCAACTAAGGAATTCAATCTTCAATTTGATTTGAATCCCTACAATTTAGGTTAGTAAACCAGGGCTGGTAGGCCCAAATCTAAAGCTATAAACTAATCTAAGTTCTGCAATTTGCTTTAAAAGATCAATAATAATCAATATGTGAGATTACAATAAGATATAATTAACATAAAAATATAAATAGTATAGTGATATAAAAATGGATTTGATATTAATAAACTTTTAGATATAATGCTAAACAACAATGCTAACAAATGACAAGACCAGTGCCTAATTAATACTTGGGCTAAAGAGTTGAGAATGCTTCTAGACCTATGTACAATTCAGAGACAGTTTTATAATAACTTGTTACAGACAGAACAAGACCATCAATCCACAGGCTTCTACTTGAGGTATGATTTAATTTTAAAATTCAAAGTTAGTTCAATTGAATTTAACTCAATTATTGAGACCAATTGAACAGAAGAAAGTGCAATAAATACAACCTTCTACTGATTGTTCAAACTTCAAACTTAAATAGAATTATGAAATCAAGAGAATATAACACAGTGAGATAATCTATTTCTAGATAAATCTGAACACTAACTGGAAACAATAAAACTCATAACATTAAGAAAAATAAGAAAAGGCACTTATCTTTTATTGATTAATTGAAAACTGGTACATTAGAATTTGACATTGCAGTAGTGAGTTCAATTTCTTCAAAGAGTTTTTTCCAAAAAAAAAATTTCTAATGTTTGAAAGTTAAACGACCTAATATTTATATCTATTTCAAAAGTTTCTGGTGAAAGGACATACCCTTTCATAAATACCTCATCAAAAACTGCCCCTAAATAATTACAATAATTTAACCATATATATGGTTTAAGGGAACAAAACATTCCCATATTTACAAATATTCAAATATGTGTTTGTCAAATCTTTGGATAATTTACTCGGTTATCATCTTTTGTTTGTGACCTAAAACTCCTGCACACCAGATCCAAAATTAGATAACCTTTAATAAATTTTAATTTAGGGCTCATTACTAATAATGTTCTCAAATCACGAAAATGATCCCTATTTTAAAATATTATTAATTGTAATAATTAATATCATATCAAAATAAATCACCAAGAAAGCCATAATATAAGAACATTTTTTGTAATGCATATAAATATCCTTCGATAAAATAAATGAAGTACAAGTAAAATTTAAAGTTATTTATCAAAGGCACTTTCTTTTAAATTACCAAAGCACAACAATCCTATTAATAAGATAAGCCCTAAAATCCATTTATACACAACAACATATTAATAGGAGAGGATAATATAATCTTATGTTTTAATTGAATTTTGATTTTGAGATTTAAAATATAATACATTTCCCTCATAAAATATCTTTCAAAATGTGAAATAATATTTGCCTCATATAGATAAACATGTTCCTAAAATCTAGGGTACAATAATTATAAACATCATAATTCATGCTAGAAAATAAAGGGGCAATACTTACCCAAAAATGATAATTCAAATAATCCACGTAGGGTAATATTATTAATATTATAAAAAAAGATAACTTTTAAAGGCAACCCTAAAATTATGCGATTTACCTCAATAAATATTTTCAAAATAACCGAGGTGAAAAAGAATACATTCATCAAAGTATATTTATGTATCTTTATAGATTAAATTAAAATCATAGAAGTATATGCATAAATCACCACAGTAAATATTTTCAATAAGTATATAAGGTGAAATGTACACTTCAAAAATAATAAGATAAAAAAGACACTCAACTATACTTATTTACCCTAATAAGGTATTTTACATTAGTAATTTAGGGCAAATTAGGATAAAGCTAAAACAAAGGAAATATATTCATGTGAAAAACTTTTAATAGAAAATATAAAAGAGAAGTGAAATAATATGATTCCCTCTAACACATAACTTGAAGAAAACATTTAGATTAATTGGTTAGAGGGGGGTGGGTGGGTAGTTAGGTAGGGAAAAGGGGTGGCTTGAGAGGTCGAGTGTTCAACTCCCAATCACCACCCTTTTTACCCCATATACCTATTATTCTCTTTTAACTTATTTTATTTCAAACATACTTATGCCTTTAATATAAAATTTAATCTTGCTCACATATTTTAACAAGGAAATAAATATAAAAAATGTAACAATAATAAACACTTCCCTGGAAAATTTTCATGAATTTGGGGCTGAATTTTTAGGTGTCAACACAATGATAAGCCTTCCTATGGAAACTTCAACAAATAGTCTAGTATGTAGAATTATCCTTATACTACTCAATGGAAGGATGGAAAACTCATTATCCCGCAAAAGAAAGAAAAATCTGATGATAAAACTCATGACCCTCTACACAAAACCACTGTGAACATGTGCAATGATAATCCTTGGTTCATGGCTTGCCAATCCCCTCATAGTCCTGAGTATTGTGCTATTGCTGCTAGAATCTCTACAACTGAATATCAGGAAGATAATGAAGAGGAAGCATATGATGATAGTGGTGGTGCTATGACTTCCTCACATGTTAATGATGAAACATATTATCAACATGATGACTCTGACATACAAGATTGGGAGATTGATAATATGAGATGTAATGTAGAGGGATGTGATGAGACCCCTATCCTTAGAAGATCATCTGATGAAGAAATTTCTGAAATCACAGTAAATATGGTGGCACAAGAAAGGGGAATTATAATTTAAGAAATAGAATAGTTGGAAGTGCAGATGGAAAACCTACCGGTATTTTTATCAAGGATATCACAAATAGTACCAAAAGGCCACAAGAAAAGAAAAAACAGGCTGAAGGTGCAAATAAAATTCTAATAAAAAAAGGAAACACTGGTCCAAATGTTTATAAAGAAAAGGTAAAAACACCATAAAATTCCATGCCTCATTCTAAAAGGGGGGATAAACAACATAAAGGAGATGAATCCAAACTGGCTTCTCAATAGAAGATGAGGATTATATAAATCAAAGATCATATCTGTCTAATATGAAATACACCCCTATAGATTTGGGGAAACTTTTGTCTCAAATAACTATTAAGGTACCTCTATTAGAAATGATGAGGATAGGAGAGCATAAGGAAAAGGCTTTAACATGGGTGAAGGGTCTTAGTTCCACTAAGATTATGGGACCAGAGGAAAGTAGGAAAGTGTAAGACACAAAAGACAAAACCACAAAGGAATTTGAATTGCTTGTGTCAAAGATTCCTCAGATTTATTTGGATACCAATATTGTTGGTACTACTGCAGAAACTGTACATCCATTTTTCTTAACATTGTTGATAAATGAATAATTGTTTAAAAAACTGTATGATTGACTATGGGGCATCTAATACTGTCATTCCTCTAGAATTTATGAGATCTATTGGATTGAAGGTAGACACACCACATGGGAAGTGTCAAGCTATGGATTCCATGGAAGTGCCTTTCATTGGCACCATTAAGGCATTGCCTTATAAATTGGTAGCTTTTCCAGGCAAAGTATTAATAATGAGTGTGTTCGTTGTAGATATTCCCCCTCAATATGGAATGTTGTTATCAAGAAAATGGAGTGCATCAATGGGGGAAGCATTCAATGTGATTTTTCATTTGCCACTTTCAATATTGATGGTGAGAACATTAAGGTATCAAGGGAGACCAAAACTCCTCATATGATTGAGGAAGAAGATGATAACAAAATGAATTGTTTCTTAGATACTGAGATGGGATCATTTCAAGTGCAGGAAAAGCAAGCTGCAAGAAAATTACAACATACATTGTTGTCTTAAGACAAAAATAATTAATCTGAACAAAGTAAGTTATGGGTAATGTATTTTGATGGTGCTAGTTCTAGGGAGGGGGATGGTGCTGGGGTTTTATTTATATCTCCCTCGGGAAGGACTTTCAAATTTCCATTTACACTATTATTTACATGTACAAATAATGTGGCAGAATATGAAGCTCTGTTGATTGGTATGAGACTGGCTTCCAGACATGGAATTAAATGTCTCAGAGTCATAGGAGACTCTAAACTTGTAGTGTCTTAGATCAGGTCTAAATATGCTTCAAAGAATCATAGGTTGAAACAATATAGGAATGTAGTCTAGAATGAACTTGAAAAATTTGATGCATTTGGTATTGACTGGATGGACAAAAGCCAAAATAGAATGAAATATTTTCTTGAAAAAATAGCTTTGAGGCCAGAAGATATTACCTTTGATGGTATTTCTAAAGTAGAGGTTCAATCTAGGCCCTCAATACTTAATAATGTGGAAAATTGGCAAGTCTTTGATGATGATGTGGACATTCTGAGATTCTTACATTCTGAAGCAAAACTTGGCAACAAAGAGATTGATTCCAGTTGGTATGTAGAAACATTAGATGGAAAATATACCATTATAGGCAAGGAAGTGTTAAATATGAAATCAAATAAAGTACCAAAAGGGTTAGTTGTGCTAGAAAGAGCTTTTGATAATAAGGACAAGCCATTTTTTGTAAAAAATGTAAATAAGCCTGAAGCTTTGGAAGAAGTAAATGTAGGAATAAGTGATGTTCCTAAAAAAAAATTTATTGGAAGGAGGATGTCACCAAAAGTGAGAGAGGACTTGATTCATCTATTGAGGAAAGACAAAGGGTCTTTGCGTGGACATATGATGATCTAAAGGTATACAATGAGGATTTGTTTCAACATGAGATTCTTATGATAGAGGATGCTAAGCCTTTTATACAAAAGTGGAGACCCAAAATTCCCACACTAAGACCCAAAATGGAATAGGAATTAATGAAGCTGAAAGATACAGGAATCATAAAATCGATTAGACATTCTTCTTGGGTTTCCAATTTAGTTCCTGTTAGGAAGAAGAATGGAGATATCAGATTGTGTGTGAATTTTAGAAATCTAAATATATCATCCCTCAAGGATAACTATGATCTCCCAAACATGGAGAATAGGTTGCAAAGGCTTACTGGTTGTAAATTAATGTCCATGATGGATGGATTTTTAGGGTACAACCAGATAATAGTCAAGGAATTAGATCAATTCAAGACCGCATTCACTACACCATGGGGGACATATATTTACATTAGGATGCCTTTTGGCCTAATAAATGTTTGGGCCACTTTTCAGAGAGCCATGGATGTTTCTTTCTCAGATTTTCTATAGAATTTATTGGAGGTCTATCAAGATGACCTTACAACATATTATAAAAATGAGGAACAACACAGTGAACACTTAGAGAAGATTTTTGTAAGAGCCCTTGAATTTGGGATTTCTCTGAATCTGAGGAAATGCACTTTTAGAGTGACAAAAGGTAAATTATTGGGGAATATTGTTTCAAAGGAAGGGGTTAGAATTGACCCAAATAGGGTAGCTTCTATTTAAAAGGTACCCCTCCCAAGAAATTTTATAGGAATTCAATCTTTCTTCGGTTAGGTAAACTTTCTCAGAAGATTTGTAACAAACTTTGCTGAGAAAAGTAGGCCAATTTCCAAAATGTTGAAGAAAGATGCAAAAATAGAATGGGATGGAGAAGCCACCCAATATTTCCAAGAAATAAAGAAATCTATCAAATATGCCCATGTCCTAAGAACTCATGACTACTCAAACCTATGAACATTTTTCATTTGCATCATGTCATACTATTGTTGATGTCTTGTTACAAAAAGATGAGGAAGGGTTTGAATAGCCTACTTCTTTCTTCAGCAAGTCCTTACAGGCTACAAGACTCAAATATCATATAAATGAGAAGAAATCTTATGCACTGGTAAAATATGTTAAAGATTTTAGATGCTATTTAATAGGTGCAATAGTAGTTTCTTATGTACCCTTAGCAATAGTTAAAGACATCTTCACCCAACAAGAGGTGTCAGGTAAACGATGCAGATGGCTCAATAGGATCTAGGAGTTTAACATTGAAATTCAAATCACTAAGTTAGGCAGGGGAATGGGTTTAGCCAAATTGATGGCTAACACAAACTTGGATGCAAATCATGTCAATAACCTAGAAGAAGAACAAAGACCTTTTATCTATAACCTTGACTACTATGATTGGTATAAGAATATTATTTATTACTTACAAAGATTGAACTATCCACAGGGGATGGATGAGAATAAGAAAAGGACCTTAAAGCTACAAGGAATCTATTTTTCTTTGATCAGAGATGAGCTGTAGTGGAGGAATCCTGAAGGGATTCTACTAAAATGTGTTGATGAAAAGCAAGCAGACAGGATTCTGCAAGAAATGCATAGTGGAGTATGTGGTGGCCATTATATGGCTAAGACCACTATACATAAGGTTCTAAGAGAACGATTCTGGTGACCAAGTATATTTAAGGATGCTCATCCATTGGTTAAGAAATTTGATGCCTGCCAGCATTTCTCTAGTAAATTAAAATTCTCAGGTAATGTACCTCTCACACTAGTGGAAGTTCAAACCCCTTTTCAGCAATGGGGTATTGATTTTTTAGGGTAAATAGATACTAAATCTAGTGGAGGACATGCATGGATAACTATAGAAATTGAATACTTTACTAAATGGGTTGAAGCAATCCCCACTAAAAGAGAAACTAGTAAAGTAGTAATAGATTTCTTGTTGAAGAATATAAAAAATAATATCAGACAATGCCATGTGTTTTAAATCTGAGGAGTATATGAATTTTGTGTTGAATATGGCATTCAGACATCTTACTTTTCACCTTACCACCCACAAGGGAATGGCCAAGGAGACTCCACAAACAAAAACTTGCTTAAGATCATTAAGAGAGTCCTGGATATAAATAAGAAGGCATGGGACTCAAAGCTAACAATGGATGTCTGGGCAGATAAAGTGACATCTAAAAAGACCATAGGATGTGCACCCTTTGATTTAGTCTATGGGATTCAGGAAAGAATATCGCAGAATAATCTAATGTAAATGTACAAGTTTTTCCTATTATATGATGATGATATTGACAGTGATATGTAGTTGAGAATTGATTACCAGGTGGAATTGGATGAAACCAGGAGGGAAGCTTCTATGACAAATGCTAAACTTCAATTGCAGGCAAAAAAATTATATGATAAAAAGGCAATCTCAAGACAATTTTGTGTGGGAGATTATTTCCTAATGTGGAATGCCAGATTACAAGATAAAGGAAAACATGGAAAGTTTGAACCAATCTGGCTGCGACCATATATTGTCCATGAGAGGTATGGGAAAAATTATTATTTATTAAAAGACCTTACTGGTACTATTTTAGAACTGCTAGTTCATGGACATTTCTTGAAATTATACTTCTCTTGAAGTCTAATAATCCATGAACATTAGGTTGTGTATATAGTGTGTTTCTGTAGTGTGTTCTTTCTGTCTTTGTTTTGTTTTGTTTTTTGTTGTGTGAGTTGTTTAGATTTTCCGGTTGGTTGGTCTGCTTCCCCTGAGATTCTAAATTCTTGTAATACCTGCAAGAGGTATTCATCCCTAGAATGAGCCACTATTAGGTCTATTAAAAAAATTTCCAAGCAAGTGAGTCCTTGGTATGCAAGCTTCAAGGAGGTCACGTGTAAATTTTGGAAACCCTTGTTTTAATTCTTCTAGTGTAAATCTTGTTTTAAAACCCTAATTGTTGAAGCAGTTTCTATTTTTACATTACCTTTTTCATCACTTAAAGTTATGTTTCTACCATTTGTTTATTAACCGGGTCATGTTCAATAGTTTATAAATCTCTAAGCACTTTAATATTTCCTAAGTTTGAGAGTCTGCAAGTCTTTTACTTATATTACATCATGTGTCGGGCAAGTTTGTTTTGATATAATAGTTCATTCATTCCTACAATAAGAATATGATAGAGATCTATGCTTCAAGGCATTGTGCAATGATGTCACGTGTATCTAGCGGGACCGAATACAGTTGAGATTAAAGTCAGATGATCACCGTAGATGTTTTTTGATCTAACGGCTGGTGCTTTGCCTTAATATCAAATATGATGTGAAATTAACCTTCAAGGGAATGTGCCATGATGACGCATGTCCAAGTGGGTCTAGGCATGGTCATAAAGATGAATTTAAATATAGCACAAATCATATTTGATCTGATGGTGATCGCAAAGCCTTATGATAAAGATGTAGATGAAATAACCATTAAGGGAAAGCACCATTGCGACACCTAGAAAATAGTGGGCCCAACATTGTAATAAAGTATTAAATAAATCAATGGGAGTTTCAAAAGGATCTAACGGCTGGCGCTAAACCTCAAATAAAAGATGAAAGGATGTTAAGTATTAAGGGAATGCATCATGGTGACGTGTGTCCCACTAAGCAAGTTGAAGACCGCGGTTAGTAGACAGCTGGTTGATTAAAGATAAGACAAGTTAATAAAGATTCAATGACTGGTGTAAAGCCTATGATCAAAAGTAATGTGGTTTTAACCATTAAGGCATTGCACGGTGCTGCCACGTGTCTCTGCAGGATCAAAGTTGTGGGTTATAAAGTTGGATAAAGGCAGTAAAGATCATGAAGATCGGATGTTTGGTGCTAAGCCTTGAGTATAAATGGTAGGTGTATAACCTTCAAGGGAACACATAGTTGTGATATGTGTCCAAAATTATGGGACCCTCTGGCAGCATAAAGTAAGATAAAATGAAAGCAACTTCAGAAAGATCTAACGGTGGACATAAAGCCTCAGATCAAAACTATTCAAAACATAACCTTTGAGGGAATGCGTCGTTGTCACACATGGCCATGAAGATGAAAGTTATAAAAGATTTTTTGTGAGCCATCCGATGTAAAGGAAAGTTGTCAAGATCAACAGTTATGTTTCAAAAGGCTAAAGTAACAGTTGTGAACTGTTAGCCATGAGATTTTGAACTAGGACAAAGTAATGGCGAACGTGTGTTTTTCGCAGTGAAAATTTAATGTTCAGAAGTGATGGGATTATTATTTGATCAATCATTAAAGTCTTACTTGGCATAATTATCAGGATTGTGGAGCGGAGCAAAGTTGCAGCAGTCGCATTCAGATTTTCAAGTTATCTGCTGAACGGGTAATTTTATGATACAAGTGTTTCTGAGTTCTAAAATTTGAAGAAATATTAGGGCTTGTAGTAATAGGATTCCATTGTTGAAATTGTTGAATTATTAGACTTGTGAAACCCTAAATTAAAGATGCCTCCCAATATTGAATTTAAGGGTAAAATAGACTACAAGGAAAGGAATGTATGTGATGACCAGATACAACAATTGACTAGGTCAACTAATGATACAACAAAAATCAAAGAAATAGTTCTCAAGAGCCCATGTTTGAAAATTGGCAAAGGTCTGTATGATTTGGGTCATTGGGCTAGGGATGCAAGTATAGGAATGACTGGTCTAGCTCTGTTTAAGGTAGTTTTCAGCCAAAGAAATGCCTATGCCCCAAACAGTAATGTATGGAAATTTGATGTAGGTAAATTAGTGGTGCCTGGAGTTTTCATGGACATAGATATGCTTATGCAGATAGCTAAAAAATATGACAACATAGCCAGAGTGGTTAGGGACAAGGATGGACACATTATGATCTGTGTAACTACAGAGGAAATCAAAGAAGTTTTTAGGTTGAGTGATGAGGATACCCCTATGGACAAGATTGATTTCAAAGAATTTATAGAGGTATATCAGGCCCAAAAGAATTATTTAAGAAGTGAACCCTTAAAGGAATTTTTTAACAAAGTTGGGGATTTGATTATGGTAGGGTCAAATACTAAAGAACCTTTTAAACTGGACTACTTTAATCCAAAAGCCAGACAAGTAGGGTTCTGTGTCAAATTTGTGTGGATGATGAAGAAAAGTAAATCCACATCCATTATATGTTCATGATGGTATAGATTTTCCATCCTCATCTGGAAAAAAAAATTTATTTTTCTCCATACATTGCAGACCTAATACATGAGGGTTTGATAGGCATCAAGAACAAAAAAGTGACCAAACCTTTTGCATGGTACTCCCTAATGATGCATATGTTTTTTGTTTAAAGGGGTAGATTACTTTGAAAAGGAAATGAACATGATGAGATTCAAGGATGATGAGGATATGCCAGTACAATTATGGAATGTAGATATGTATTGGGATAACAAAGAAGCAAGTTATATCACATTTGATAGATGTTTTGCTACCAGAATTAAGGCATTATTGCTGACTGATGATCCTAGAATGCATGTGACACTTTTACAACTCTTGAGGCCTAAGGAATATAATTAGGAACAAAATATAGTACATAATTGGGGAGATATTATTCTTTACCCAGTATCAACAGTATACAAAATTTATGGCTTCAGAGTCCCTAATTTTTTGCAATATCAAGATGTGTTGATCTTGAAGCATTTATCAAAGATATGTTCAAAGAAAAGACAAAGTGCTTAGTGTTAAACCATCAATTCAACTTTCTTGAAGATGTGATCAGAAATGAATTTGATCTGATAGAGAAAGAAATCAAAAAGGAAAAATGGCTAGCATATAAGAAAAGCCTAGATTTTGTGCAGCACTTTGACAAGTTGTATGACCCCTTGAAATATTTTCAGCCATGGGCTAAAAAGATGGATTCTTTAATGAAGATGTTTGAAGACATCATGTAGGCATTGAACCATAAAAGGGCTATAATCTTACAAATAGAGCCAAACAGGGCCAAAGCAATGTTGAGTAGGATAGTTCCTATTAGGAATGCCCCACTAGGAAAATATGTGGTATACCAAAGGAGAGGGTATAGTACAATCCTACCAAAAGCTGAGAAGACCCTTGATCCACAGGGGAAAAGGCCACTAGACTCAAACACTCAAGCATTTCCATCCCCACAAAGGCAAAGGGTAGAAGGAGAAAAAAAAAAACAACAACAACATGAAAATATCTACTCTCCTTCCCAATATCCAATGCATATAGATGAACAGGTTGTAGCATAATAATTATTACAAATGGGAAATGCTGAACAAATATATGTCACAGCCCAAGAGGTACAAGAAGGAATGACCAAACCCCCAAAACATGCTTCACTGGATCTAACAATAGCAGGATATGATGGTAAGGAATTAGACCCCTTGACACAACAAGCCAGTGACAAGTTCCTTTCTGATGATAATTTTTTCAAAGCTAGGGAATTTTTACAATTCTTATGGAGAATGCATATAAATGAATTCAAAGAGAAGTGCCAACAAAGGTATGAGGAATAGCCTCCAAGGAGTGAAGAGGAGATTAAAATGAAACAAAACAAGAAATGATATCCATATTTGAGAGATAAATCCTGAAGAAGGAAGGGAATTGGTCAAAAAGGAAGGAGTATTATCACTTTCAGAATGGGATCTTGCAGATGCTATTATTTTTTATGTTGTGAGAAAGGAGACCAAAACTGTCCATGCTACTGAGGAAGAGGAAAAAAAAGCATCCAAGGGAATTAAATTCAGTGAAGATCATGTAGCCCTTGTTATGTGGCATATAAAAAGGAAGATCCATAAGGTATCTGGTGGATACGATCAAGCTGAACATGCAGGTAGCCTCATGGTAAGAAGAGTAACAGACACCTCAGGGATACAAGCAGCTAGCTTTACTCTGGAATCAGAAAAATTTGGCATGAAAGTACCTGAGAGACAGGAAGAAGAAATCAAAATCTTGAGAGAAAATTGTGAGATAGTCATGAAGGCTTATAATGATGAGGTGATAAAATCTATTGAGAATGATAAAAATATTTCTATCCTTGAAGGTAAACAAACAACTCAATTTGTTCCTCAAAGAATGATTACATAGGATACTCACCAGCCCTCATCATCAAGTCCAATTATAACTTACCCCCTTCTCCCATGCCATCAAGTCCCACTACACAGGCAGATATTGAATTAGAAAGGGAAAGGTTAATTGCTTAGAGGACTAAATTGGAACAATCAAGGAAAAAGTGGGATGAAGACTATGTTGTTTTCAAAGAAGCAAAGGCATGGATACAATAAAGATATGTTGATAAAATACATGCCACTTTCATGCAATGTACTCAGCATTTAAGTCTTGTTGCCATTTATTTACAAGGAAAGAAGCTTGTCAGCATATTGGATGAATATAATGTAGATAAGGACAAGTGGGATCCAATAATGGATAGATGGAAGGGAAAGAGAGTGGAATTAAAATTCTTCTTTTCTACATCTAAAGAAGAAAATAATTTTGATATCATATTTACTGGCACTTATAAATGTTTCAAATTATTGATGGACTTGGACATCAAGAGGCGCATCATTTTGAGAAAGCTAGAAACTTTGATGAAAGAATATTCGAAGGATAGTTATTAGATGTTTCCTAACTTGTTCAAGAAAAATGGTGCAATAAAAAATGAACCATTATGGATGAGACAAATGAATGAGGCTTTGGCAATAAGGACCAATAGTATTATTACTTTTGAAAGCACACTTTTGTTGTCCAAATTGTTGAAAACATAAATAGAGCCAAGTCATTCTTTGAATTTTGGAAAGATGAAATTGAGAAAGCCAGTTTTAGTTGGAGTGAAATCATCAGCGAAAAGGATGAAGTCATCAACTTTTCTTGGCCAAGTGATGAGATGTATACGTCATGGAAGGAAAAATATAATGTAGTTGATCAAGGAGAAGGTGAGAGTGTGTAAAAGACAACAAGTGGTAGTACTTCCTGATTAATGAATAAGAAAGACAAAGGTACAAGATCCTACATCAACAAGATCAAGGACAAAATATTCCAGATGGCGGCTACCGAACAACCTTAAAGGAGTTACAAGTACCCACATGGTCAGAAGACAAAATATTTTGAATATATTGTAACAAAAAATTTTATCACTTCACTTTCTATTTTGTCTTTTTCTTGAGTCATTTGTTTTGTCCTTATGCCAATTGATCTGTAGCTTGTTGCAATCCTATTCTATAAAAGGGTTCCTAATATCATTGGAAAGGGTTGGAAAAGTTGTATTATAAACATTCTTGCAAGGTTTCAGTCAGGGAAATATAGAAAAAATTGTGTACTAGATAGGTGTTATAATTAGAAATAAAGTTGAAAGATCTCTTGCAGATTATTGAAGAGGCTATCTCTGAGTACATCTTCTATACTGGAATATGATTCTTTAAACTTAATACAAAGATCTGAATTCCAATCTCTCCTGTGTCATCTTGTCTTGTGAGTTGTGATTTTTATGATTCATTAGCATAGAATTTCTCTATGTTTATGTACTTATTTGAGTGTTTTGATCAAGGATCAGATTAAAAGATGTTTTCATTAATACATAGATTCATCTGACATATGCTAGGATTCTATGAGTAGTATGGGTTTGGGATATTTGTGTTTATGTACTAGAATATTCTATGAATATTGATTTTGGTATATTGTATTTGAGTTAGAGAATAGCCCAATGGATAAGGCATTGATTTGGAATTAATAAGTTCTTTATTATTGCACATCTGGTTTCATATTGGTTGTGGTTTTTATATAAAAAAAGCATAAATCCATTAAGTCTATACTTGTATAAGTTTTTTGTGAGTTTATATCTCATGCTCCATTTCATGGTTGATGTTTAATGGGTAATAAGCCAATTATCTAGTATCTCCTGGTTATGTTGAGTTGTTGTGAGATTACTGCTTAGATCAATACCATATAGAAATATCTCAAGGATTGTAGGGTATCCCCCCCTTGGTATAGCGGAACCTAAAGAGTAGAAGTATTGTAAGAGTGCTTGTTAGTTGGTCCTTTTCTTGGATGGGGTAATATTTAGAGTTGGCTTCTCTATAAAACTAGTCAGAAGAAGAAGAGGTTGTTGTGTTTTGTTGCAACATAAAAAGTAACCAACACAGGATACATAGAATCTTGGTAGCATTACCTCCCCCTTATATGGAACTCTCTTCTTGGGCATACCAAGCTTTGAATTCCTAAAGATCTAAAGATTCTTAGAAGTTTTCCATCTCAAATTGAAAAGTACATGAGGGGTATCTTTGGGTTGTACGTATCACAAACCCTGCACCAATAAGAAGAAGGGATTTTTGGCTCTACAAAAAATGGCATCTAGTAAAATCTGTGGAGCTAGCCAAAATGGGATTCATTGCTGAGACACTTAAGTCTCAAGTCAGCCACTTTGACTCATTAGGAAAATTTTCCCAATCTAAGCTATCACTGACACATCAAGCCTGAGACAAATAATGTAAGACTAGAGTTTGTCCAAAGTCTTATTTATATAGTGGCTGAAGGAATATACCGCTTTGAGGTTGTTCCCTAGGGTGCTGAAATTCCCAAGCAGGCCTCTTTACAAAAATAAAAAGGGAGCTACAACTGAATATGTAAGTGCACCAGACACATCAAACAAATTGTTCAATTATTAAGTCCTAATTGAAGTGTTATTTACACTAAAAATAGACAGAAAAAGAAAAAGTTTATTTTAGCCCCAAAATGAAATATGATACAAATAGTAGTTTCTTCCATGCTACACGCTGCAAATTTGATAATAGTAACAAAAAATCCCTAGATCTAGAAATCAAAATTCATCCAGTTAAAGGTTACTACCATTGATAACTATTTTTCATAATATAAGCCAATACCCATTGATAATACCTATTCAAGACTTCTTATTCCTCTATTTCGTTGACATCTTATTCGACTTTGGCTGCACATTTGAAATTTTGGTTGATTTGACTTTCTTCCTTTCTTCTTCTATACTTGGGAGGTTGATTTAATTTCACTTTATAAGGCTTCTCAATTTTGGAAATCAGGTAGTTATGTCAGTTTATCTAAGATGCAGCTCTATATTCTGTGAATGTGATATTTAATCTCATAATTGCATCTTTGTATTATGTAGTTGCATCATTTTTCTATTGATTGTGTTGAATGATCCTACAAACATGAAAATAATAAAAGCATGTCATAAAATAGAAGGATAGTGTATAATTAAAGAATAATCGCATATCAAAAACATGTAGTTGTGTCATTAGATCCACAATTGTGGAGAATAAACCTGCACACAAAAAAGAGAATGAAAATATGTCATCAAGAAACATAGAATGATTGCGCTGAATAAAAAGAACTTGTGACGATTAAACGTGCAGTTCCAGTGATTGAACCACAATTGCGTAGAATGATTCTAACCCTGTATAGACTTAAAAATTAGCTCCAAAATTAGAAAATAAAGCAGTTCACATTGCATTCACCATATGTAGCAAGGGGTAGAATTTTGAATAAGTCTATAAACCTACAATAACAATTGTTAGATCCAACCAAAAAGATCTATATTACTGCAAATTGTACTCCTTACATGAGAGATAAACAATGAACGTAAAGCAACAAAAATAATATCAATTCAATATCAAATGCAAACATTCAAACCGAATTGATGTCCCCCTTCTCCTTTTCATGCAATTGGGCTCTTAAATATTGTTCCAATTATAACGACATGAAAATTCAAGGATTGTGGTTGTAAATTAATGGGAATTAAGCCTCATTATATAGAATTATGGACTTTAATCAAGGTTGAGCGATTGGATAGATAATTGAAATTGATTGAATAGATGACTAAACTTGATTAAATATAAGACTGGGACTAATTGGCAGTTAAGTGATTGCATGACAGAATTGATTGGATAATTAACTTAATTGATTGGAAGTACATTGGATTGAGTGATCAAAAGACTGATTGCATGATTGAGAAGACTAAATTGATTAATTAGTCAAATTGAATTAAATGAAAAGTGGGTGATAGTTAAAAGAGGTGGAAGTGGGGGAATAATTAGCATTAAATAAATTCAAAAATTATTTAATAAATCCAAAATTTTATTTAATAAATTCAAAATATTAATTGTACATGAGGGAAATAAATAAAATAAATGATTTTATTTATTTTGAGAAGAATGAATTCGCATTGAGGAAGTGGAAAATTAAATACATTGATGATTTATTTAATTTTAGAAGATGCAGCTAAGTAATTAAAATTATCACTTAATTATGGTGATTAAAAAATGAAGAATTTTTTAAATTAAATAATGCAATTACTTAATTAGAATGAAGAAAGAGATTAGTTAAATAATTACAACTATTTAATTAATTTTCAGAAGAATAATTAAGGAATCTTGATAGAATATTAATTAGAAACTAAATAATTAATTATTTAAAATCATTCAATTATTCTAACTCTAACATTAACTTAACCTTTAATGTCACCCTTATGCTAACCTTGGTTATAATCCTAATGTTAATTACATATAAATAAATTGCTTATCAACAAAATTGGTAATTAAAAATATAACTCTAATCCTACTTCTAACCCTAACTCTAATACTAATTGTAAGTTTAGTTCTAACACTAACCTTGATTATAATCCCCCATCTAAGTGTTAAATATTATATTGATTATCAAAACAAATGTAGATTACAAATTTTATGAAGTTAAATTATTGAAAATAAATTTTAAAAATTAATCTTAATTTTATTATATAAATAAAAAGTAATAATATAAATGTTAACTCCAACTCTAATACTAACTTTTACACTAATTCTATCCCTACCATTAATCTAATCTTAATTGTGACCATTATCAATAAATTACTTAATTGCCAACTAGTATACATATGTTAAATACATCTATCTAAATCTATACATATCAATTGCAACTATTTTATTTCTCTTAAAATTATTTTATTTTATTTAAAATACAAATATATTTAAGTTTTATTTTATTTACATATTCAAATTTTTAAATTTGATTATTTACATCTAATTTTTATATGAATAAACTTCTTATCATTATTAAAAAAATGTAAAAAAATAAAAATTTATAAAATAAATCCACTAATCATTTGAAATAAATATATTTAAATTTTAAATTTCTTATCATTATTTAAAAAATTATTATTTTTTAAATATTTTTATTTTTATTTTATATTTATACATTTACTATTATGTTTATAATTAATATTACTATTTTGACATGTAAATGATTGTCAGCATTAATATAAGAGGTGTGGTAACATTAATTAGCTTATGTCATTACATTCTATCATTTTTTGTCATTGTAGATACTAGCACTTGCACTTAGGAGAGGTGCAATGGTCACACCGATAGTTAATATATCTCCTCCTCCTCCTCCTCCTCCTTCTTCTTCTTATTTAATATGATGTAAACCATAACAACTAAAAGGATCATTCAAAAGAAATTCTGCCACCATCCACATGCCCCCAAATGGAGAGGCATCTAAATAGCCTCAGGGATGCCTCACCAGGGTCGAGTGGTCAAATTCAAAAAATCCAGTCATCTTATTAAAGTAAGATTTTAAGAGTACATAATGGGATGTCATATATTTGAAATAAGAATTTGAGAAATTGGTAAATCACAATGGCTCTCCATGTTTTGAAATATGGGGATGCAAGGCATTGGTCGGTCAGATGTGGATTAGAAATAATTAAGAAGAAGAAGCATCTATTAGAATGATCATGCTTTAAAGAATAATTTTTTGATAAATACCTTAGTTTTTCATGTTAATTAACATGTGATACACACATATACTAAGCCAAAACATATAGGTACACATTTAATTTTTAATATAATATTATTGTGTCCTTTTTGAATAACTTTCTATTCTGATATAGGTCCCCTATAACTGGTACCATTTTCATGTCCCGATAATAATTATGCACTCAATCAATGGAAGTTTGATAGGAAGCACATTATTGAAACACAAAAGTGAAAAGTACTTGTTCTAAAAAATTCAACTTCTGATTGGTAGTTTATTGATGTTTTCATATTTAGTTGAGAGAGTTTTTCATATCAATATTTTGAATCAAAGTGTATGATCCATCACCTAAGAAAATATTAATAGATCATGAATTGTAATTAAAAACATACACAAACAAAAAACTGTATAAATAAACCCAAAAAAAATTTATACTACAACATTATGAACTTTGAAAATCAAAGCACAAATTATTATGGACTGAAAATCTACTAATATGAAATAGAAAGAATACCAGATGGAATGTTGTGGAAAAGCACAAGATTGGGATAGAGAGAGTGAAGTAGAGAGAATGTTGCTATCTCTACAAGATATTTTTTGTCATTAGTTTCGTCAAAGTCATGGAGTCAAGAAGAATTAGTTGGTGAAAGGAGATAGTCAAGTATTAGGCGAGTCGGTAATGCACACCGAGCTAGTCGGCCAAGTCAAACAAGTTAATTGCAGTCGGTAAAGTAAAAGAGTTAAGAATAGTGTACCGAGCACCTACAGTTATTGAACGACACACTACACCAAGCACATGTGTAGTACACCGAGTTGATAGTCACTGAGTATTGAAGATCATTTAACTGAGAGAGAGGAGTTACTCAACTGAGTTAGATAGTTAATTCAAAACATGATCTGATCTCATTTAATGGATGGTCAAAGCATTGATTAAGATTCTAAAAGCACGTAGAATAGTTTGTTACAAGATCAACAATTGAGATAATTTAGAGTGAGGATCTAAGCCATAGATCAAGCGGCAAAATAAATTTTGTTATTTCCAAGAAAAATAACAAGTACCAAGGTAAAAGTGACATGGTCAAAGAGCAGGAAAGAAGATCTAACAGTCCAGAGAAATTCACAGCGTACCTGACACATACTATTAAGAGGCAAAAATCATCTATATATTGGATGAACTAGAAAGTTGAAAAATATGAATTGAAGTTGTTGTTATTATTGATGAGTAAATTGAAGTGAAGTTATTGAAGAACAAGAGTAGAGCATAGAGCACTAAGCAAAGATTAAACTACAACATATATAGCAGTGTTACAAGTTTGATATTCAGGTAACACATTTCAAAGCACATAGAGTCTAATCAGCATTTGTATTTGATGCAACATTGCAGACATTTTTAAGTTATTTGATACTATTGCATTGAGAACTTTAAATCCCAATACTGGGTAGATCTTAACCAATCTTACATTTTGTAAATATTTTAACAGGGTACATCTCTAAATGTAGAAATTATAAAAATCCTTTAACTAGGTAGACCTAACAAGTCTTTTATACTCTTAACCGGGTAAGCTATCAGAAATAGCTAAACTTTGTAGCTTTAACAAAGCACCTTTTATACTACAGTTAATGAAGGTTGTGGGTGTCATCCCCACCATAGCTTTTTCCTCTAACCAAGGATTTATGTGTTACCAAAATCATGGTGTTATGAGTTCTATTGTTTAATGTTTTGATGTTATGATTTTATAAGCTTTATATTACTTTCATTTCAAAGTTTTGAACTCGGTAATCAGTATGCAGCTGTATATGGTTTATCAGTGATTGTGGCTATAAATTTTTTAGTGGCACTGATTCATCCCTCCGCTCTCAGTCCCAACTTTCCATATTTATTCCAAAAATTGGTAGCAAAGCTTGTACTCTTGAGTTAAAGGTTTGACCACCTGAGAGTTAAAGATCATAGTCATGGAAAGTTATAGGCAATCTAAAAGGATTGATAATCTTGAATTTGAGTTGGAGAGTGCATGAGAGTTAATCACTGATCTAAGGAAGAAACTTGAGAAGTCTCTAAGGATAAGAAAGAAACTATATGATGAGCTAAAGGTCACACAAGATCAAGTTGATACACTTGAGACAAGATCTGAAGGAAACGTGACTGATGAATCTGAATCGACTATAAGAGAACTATTGGAAAAGAATGATTTACTTGCTGATCTATTGGATTTGATGAAGAAATATCTTGAAGCGAATAGCATAAGAATGACTGAAATGATTGGAGGAAAAAGGATAATTAAGGATGAAAAGAGAATGGAAGAAGATGACAAAAGATAAGTTGAAATTAGGTTAACTGATAAATATAATTAGATCATAAGGATAACTCAAGTTCACTATGATATGACCAACCAACTTATGAATGCAAATCAGGACTATACACAAAAGGAGTTTGAGAACCAGGCACTGAAAGCTGAGATTGAAATACTGGACAAAAGAATGAAAGCTGAGAAGGTTAAGTACTGAAAATAAATGAAGAAACATTGAAATCACTAGACAAACAGTTTGAGAATCAGAAAGTACCGAATGACAAAATAGGAATTAGATTTAATGAGAACAACACTACCAAGAAACAAGAATCATCTAATCCACCAAAAGATCAAGGTATTGTACCCCCACCAAAACTAAAGAAGCCAAGTTGCAATTATTGTAGGAAGCCTGGACACACAGCTAATGTTTACAGAAGTAGAAAAGGTAAAGTACTGAGTACACCTAAATTTGATGGTTATTTCTTTAGATGTAATAAGTATGGACATCAAGATTTTGAGTGCAGAACCAAATTTACTAAAAACACAATGAAACCTAAGTTTGATGGTTACTACAAGCATTGATAATTCTCGACATCTAATCTATGCAAATACACTTGAAGAAAGCCAAAGAACTAGAAATCTTTACAGATGTCAGCACACTGGGCACTATAGTTGGCTTATCTACAGACATCGCAAAGTAGATTGTTGTACTATAGAATCTTTGAGACACGTGGGGGACTGTACTTGTAGGTGTGCAAAAAAATTATAAGCCTATTTTTTATAAGTAAGCTCTAAGTTTTGGCACTTTTTGTCAAAAAAGGGGGATAGATACATTTCAATAACAGAAAATGGATAGATAGATATGTATAGATATATCTGTAAAATTTTATTAAAAAAAGTATATATGTGGAAAATGAAAACAAAAGAAGAGAAGAGATGTATAAGTATATGTATAGGGAGTAACCTCCGAGGGGGAGCTACAAATTTTGATGACTTTGGAGTTTTTGTCAAAAATGCCCAAATAATGTCAAAGGGGGAGATTTTTATCTCTACAAGATATTTTGTTGTCTTTAGTTTAGTCAAAGTCACGGAGTCAAGAAGAATCAGTCAGTGACAGGAGATATTCAAGTATTAGGTGAGTTGATAATGCACGTCAAGCTAGTCAGTCAAGTCAAACAAATTAAGTGCAGTCGGTAAAGTAAGAGTTAAGAACAGTGTATCGAGCACCTAAATTTATCGAATGACACACTACACCGAGTAAATGTGTAGTACATTGAGTTTATAGTCACCGATTATTGAAGATCATTTAACCGAGAGAGAAGAGTTACTCAACCGAGTTAGACAGTTAATTCAAAATGCAATCAGATCACATTTAATGGATTGTCAGAGCATTAATTAATATTCTACAAGCACATAGAAAAGTTTTTTACAAGATCAATGATTGAGATAATTCAGAGTGAAGATCTAAGGCATAGATCAAGCAGAAAAAGAAATTTTTTTATTTCTAAGAAAAACAACAAGTACTGAGGTAAAAGTGACATAGTCACTGAGCAGGAAAGAAGATCTAATGGGCCAATGAAATTCACAACGTACCTAACACATAAGATCAAGAGGTCAAAATCATCCATATAATGGATGAACTAGAAAGTTGAAAATAGGAGTTGTAGCTGTTGTTATTATTGATGAGTAAATTGAAGTGAAGTTATTGAAGAACAAGAGCAGAGTAGAGAGCACCAAGCAAAGGTTTAGCTACAATAGAGCAGAACATAGCAGTGTTACAAGTTTGATATTGAGGTAACACATTTCAAAGCACATAGAGTTTGATCAACACTTATATTTGATGCAACATTGCAGACATTGCTAAGTTATTTGATACTATTGTATTAAGAGCTTTAAATCCCAATACTGGGTAGATCTTAATCGATCTTATATTTTGTAAATCCTTTAATAGGTTATATCTCTAAGTGTAGAGATTGTAAAAATCCTTTAACCAGGTAGAACTAACAAGTCTTTTATACTCTTAACTGAGTAAGCTATCAGAAATAGCTAAACTTTGTAGCTCTAACTGAACACCCTTTACACTGCACTTAGTGAAGGTTGTGGGTGGCATCCCCATCGTAGTTTTTTCCTCTAACCAAGGATTTATACTTTACAAAGATCATGGTGTTATGAATTCTATTGTTTAATGTTTTGATGTTATGGTTTATAAGATTTATATTACTTTCATTTCAAAGTTATGAACTCGGTAATCAGTATGCAACAGTATATGGTTTATCAATGAATATGGTTAGAAATTTTTTAGTGGCACTAATTCACCCCTCCCCTCTTAGTCCTGACTTTCCATAGTTATTCCAACAAATGTTTTGTGAAGAGACTCAGAGAAGATCTCATTTGATTCAAAATGTGCTCCCCTGTTCAGAATAAGATGTGGATGTTTCATTCTCTGAGGAGATGAAGCCATGGCCATTCTAAAAAGTTGTTCAATGTGTCACTAATGAAATTAGAGATGGTGGAAATCCTGTCATTCCTCACAAAACCAATTTTAAACCCTTTATTTTCTAGCCCTACAATGTCACTACAAACCTCAGGCAAGTTCTGTAGTTAGAAGAATCAATTACCACATTAGGGTCACTTTTCTTCTTTAGCAAATTGTTTCTAAGTGACCACTATAAAAGGTGATTAATGGAGTCTCCTACAACCAAAGCATTCCCATACCCTCCCACCAACCTTCATGAAAGGTACCAAAAGTATATTAGTTAAAACTAAGAAGAGCTTACACCATTAATGGAGAAGCATAATCAAGATCTAGACTAAACAGTACCTGCAAAAATCATCTCTATCTACTAGTACCAAGGGACAATTATCACTAGTCCTCCATACCGATTTCAATTCTTCCCTAACCTGAAACACCATCAAGATTCATAAACAAATTTCACTGGTAAATCATTTTTTCTGATACAAATCTTGTATGAGATCATTTGTGCATCTTACAATCCAATTTCCTCTATGAGAGGCTAGTATGTCATCCCATTCACCCACTGCATTTCCTTCAACACTTGAATGGTGGCCATCACATTGACTGGCAATGGATCTCTAGCACCATTCTATGATAGAAATCTCAGAGTCAAATTATACACCCACCTCCTTGAATCGCTTCACTTTAATTAATTACCACTTAATTACACCTGCAAAACAAATTCTCATCTAAAAATAGAACAATTAAAGAGTTGACCTTGAATAGTCATTCCCAAATAAACAGCTAACAAATTAATGGTCATTCTAGAGCCCATAAAAAAAACTAGAAAGCAACCTAAAACAGTCAAGATGAGCCCTAAAGGACTCAACAACTAAAGAAAGACAGATATGGACATTAAATTGAAGATATTTCCATCACTAGCACTCAACAACTTAAAGCCAAGGAAGTAAATGCCACTTAACCCAATTTGGCTTGACAAAATCATAACTACGTGATTGAAAGACCACACCAGAAACATACCATAATTTTGAATACAAATGAAATCTAAAATCAATTAACCAATACAGTAAAAAAATTATCAATCTGCAAAGATCACTCTACTCGAGTTGCTTCGCAAATCATAGATCCAATAATATTTGCGACAAAGGGGGTGCTTGGAACTATCTACTGTGTTAATTGTTTGTTTGGTAGCTTGGACAGTTGTTCTTCCATTTGCTAATGTATAGTCAGAAAATAGAAGCACTTCCATTGTAGACTTGTTTAGCCTTTTGAGTAAGTGGTTTGGGGTCAGGACAAGCACCTTGAATGGGTTCCTGATCTTGACATGGCTTCCCCCCTATTTTGTCCTTCTTTCCACTCTTGTTTAGCCTCATTTCTGCATTCTGAGGTGCAGACTGGTGATTATGGGCTTTAGGGTCAGGGTCTACCTTTTAGGTCTATGTCAACCTCGACCCTGACCTAGGTCAAGGTTGACCTCGACCTTGACCCAGGGTTCAGATCTCGGGGTCTCACAGTTTTTGGATGTCGGTCTTTGCAAAAAGTGTTTCCCGCTTCTGGGTCAGTTGTTTCAAGTTTTGAAGTGTTGATTCCTAAATTATATTTAATATAGGTCCTCTCCTAGGGGTAAAGGCTTTAATGGAAATTTAATTCTCCTATGTCAGGCTCCTTAGAAGATTGTGCCCTAGTTTCATATAAAAGGAAGCCTTTCTCCCCTCATTTTCTCTAAGTCTTCTAATCGTGATCAAGCATTCTCAAACTATCTTCAAGTGTGATTTAAGCAAGCTAAGGAGCAAGATTTCAAGCAAGCATTCATCCACTCAAGCATTCATTTTTCATGAAGGAGATCCATTGGAGGCCATTGAAGGATTCAAGCTACATAGTGCCCTTTTGGTGATCTCTCCATCCATCTTCTTCCAAGCCTCTTCCAAATTCAAGAACCCATTCAAGACTTGGTGTTGGAGATCTACAAGCAAGAGATTGAAGACATCCTACCTTTCTACATTCCAAATTTTGAAGCATACTTGTGGATCCAAGGATTTGAATCCTCCACAAGGAATTTTCAAGCAAGGTGAATTTAAGCATTTACTTTTTCTATTTCTGCAATTTCAATTACATATATTTGAGGTTAATTCCAAAACCAGGGTTTGACCAAGGCAAACCCCTCCCCCACAATAAAAAATCCTCTTTTTCTTGCAGGTACAGGTTTAGGATAGCAGATTTGAGACCAGATCTGGATACCCTTTTCAGCTTTCTTTCAGACGGTGTGAACAGATTCTCTGTCGGACATGTGCAGGTCAGGGTCAACATTATTGGGTCAGGGTTGACATTTGTGGGTCAAGGTCGACCTTTTTCATAAGACAACATCGGAACGGAAAAAAAAATTTTGGGTTTTGTTCGTCTCTGCATTCTAGTTTGGGATCAACTATCATATTTTTTAGAAATAGTCTACAGACCTCAGAAAATAGCATTCTTTGATCTGCAATTTTGTAAGGTTGGTTCTTCTTCCTATCCTTTTCAATTACTATAATCAAACATATTCATTTAATCAATTAAAAGAATATCCTTCTTGTTATTCTCCTTTCCAAATAGTTGATTCATTTGTGCATTAGCCCTTCCTTTGGGTTGATCAACTTGGATCTCCCATTTGTGCATTTGAGGATAAAAGAGGAGCATCTTCTCTTCTCCCTAATCACAATTGCAATACACAATCAATACAATTCAATTAAATATAAAGTAGGGTTAAGGAAATCAACATACTTTAAGCAAATCAAATAATAATTAACAATCAATCCCTTACATTTTGATAACCCCCTATTTTATATGTTACAACTAATAATTATTTATTTGACTCTTTGTAGAAACTTCTAAGTTTGTAGAAACTTCTAGTTTGTAGAAACTTCTAGAAGCTGAAAACTTCCAGAAGTTGGAAACTTCCATAAGTTGGAAACTTCCAAAATTGGAAACTTCCAGAAGCCAAAAACTTCCAAAAGTTGGAAACTTCCAAAATTGAAAACTTCCAGAAGCCGGAAACTTCCAGAAGTCAGAAACTTCCATAATTAGAAACTTCCAGAAAGTTATTGATGAAGTCAAGATAATCTTAGCCATTAAGATTGGATCTTGGAGGGATTATAAAAGGGGGTCAAGGGGCATTTGGAGAAAAAAAAGTTGAAGAAGAAACTTGCAGTGTTAGTAAGGGCACAGTGATAGCGTTTGAGAGATAGCAGTGGAGGAATATCAGCAAGAGGAGTTAGGAGATTGTCTGAGTTCTGCCAGTGAGAGGCAAGGAATTTTGTATCTCTTAATTTGATGAAGTTTAATATATTTCTCATCTGCAGTACTGGTTTTCCCTTCGGGGTTTTTTCAAGGACAATTTGTCCAAAAATATTGTGTTATTGTGTTGCATATTTTTTTCCGTATTTTTTGGTGAAGTTGCAGTTGTGTTATTTCTCGTTATTTGTTAATCAAATAATCTTTATAAGAATAGGAGATTAATAATCAGTGACTGCAATAGATTTTTCACATGGTATCAAAGCAGTGTTGAGGATAGAAAAGGTTTACCCTAGGTAGAGGAAAGAAATTTGAGTTTGACCTCTTTCAAATTATTGTTTCTTTTATTTCTTTGAGATGGCCTCTGCAGGTTTGAGAGATCAGGACAGATTGGATGGTGCCTCAAATTTTGGTGTCTGGAAAGCCAGAATTTCTTTATTGCTGGAAGAGAAAGGTATCAAGGAATATTTTACCAGTACTGTAGCTGTACCTACAGATCCAGTACAACTTGTAGCATACAAGAAGGATGATTCCAAGGTGAGGAGGCTAATCCTTGATGGTGTCAATGACCATATTGTTCCACATATCGCAGAGTTAGATACAGTGAAGAAGATGTGGGACACCATTCTGAATCTGTACCAAAATGCTACCATTAACTGAAAGTTGATTCTCAGAGAAAAGTTGAGGAATACCTGGATGAACAAGGGAGAAGATGTTACAAGTTACCTCACCAGGCTTAGACTTGTCAAGGATGAGTTAGCAGCTATTGGAGATAATCCAGATGAAGATGAGCTAGTAAGAATAGCCCTAAATGGGTTTACTAAGTAGTGGGATGTCTTTGTTCAAGTTATTAACGGACAAGACACCTTACCAAGTTCAATGACTATGTGGCATTAGTCAGCCAATTGGTAGATAGTGAACCTTCCAACTATCAGGAAGTTGTAAAGCATCAAGTATGGCGAGATGCTATAGTTGAGGAATATAACTCAATAATGCAGAATGATGTATGGGAGGTAGTGCCTAGACCAACTGATAGAGCAATAGTTGGATTGCGCTGGATCTTCAAGATAAAGCATGGTGCAGATGGTAGCATTGAGAAATATAAGGCAAGGTTTGTGGCCAAGGGGTTATCTCAGAAGGAGGGAATAGAATATGAGGATACATTTGCTCCAGTGGACAGGTATACTTCTATACAAGCTGTTATCTCATTTGCAGCATGGATGGGATGGCAAATCCATCAAATGGATGTCAAGACAGCATTCCTTAATGGCGAGCTAAAGGAGGAGGTATACATAGAACAACCAAAAGGCTTTGTAGCACATAGCAAAGAGACCCACGTGTGCAGATTGAAGAGAGATTTGTATGGACTCAAGCAGTCTCCCAAAGCATGGTATGAGCGCATTGATAATTACTTGCAGGTAATGGGCTTTGTGAAGAGTGAGGAAGACGCTAACCTCTACTACTTGGTGGTTGGGGGTGAGATACTCATTCTTGTTCTATATGTAGATGACTTGTTTCTAACAGGTTCACTAGGGCTCATAGAGGAATGCAAGAGGGATCTTGCAATAGAGTTCAAGATGAAGGATTTGGGACTTATGCACTACTTTCTAGGCATGGAGGTATGGCAAACAGATGGAGAGACTTTCCTTGGACAAGGGAAATATTGCATTAAAATCTTGAAGAAGTTCAAGAAGGAAGATTGCAAAGCCATGTCTACACCCATGATTATGAATTGGAAGAAGGTAGACACATCTAGAGAGAAGGATGTAGATCCCACCTTATAGAGGCAGTTGATTGGTTCTCTCATATATTTGGTCAACACTAGGCCAGATATAGCCTTTGCAGTTAACTCTCTTAGTCAATTCATGGTTGAGCCAAAAAGAGTGCATTGGATAGCAGCAAAGCATGTGTTGCATTATTTGCAAGGTACAGTAGATTATGGGATCAGATATGTTCGAGGTGAAGGTATCAAGTTGATAGGCTATATTAATGCAGATTGGGAAGGCAATACAAAGGCAATACAACAGACAAGAGAAGCACTTCAGGGTGTTGTTTCAGTTTGGGATCGGGAGTTGTCTCTTGGTTCAGCAAGAAGCAGAAGTCTGTGGCTTTGAGTTCTATAGAGTCACAATATATTGTAGCCAGCATGGCGACTTGTGAAGCTATATGGCTTTGGAAGTTGCTAGTAGCCTTGTTTGGTCAGAAGGTTGAGACTACAGTGATACACTGTGACAATCAGAGTTGCATCAAGTTGACTGAGAATCCAGTGTTTCATGATACGTCGAAACATATTGACATTAGGTATTAGTTCATCAAGGATTGTGTACAGCGGGGGATTGTGTACAGCGGGGGATTGTTCAGCTACAATTTATACCTACAGATCAGCAGGTAGCAGACATTCTGACAAAGGCACTGGGGAAGGAAAAATTCATCTTCTTCAGAGATAAGTTGGGTGTTGCGCAGAACAACTTCCTCACTAAGAGGGAGTGTTAGTTTGGTAGCTTGGACAGTTGTTCTTCCATTTGCTAATAATTATTTATTTAACTCTTTGTAGAAACTTCTAAGTTTGTAGAAACTTCTAGTTTGTAGAAACTTCTAGTCTGTAGAAATTTCTAGTTTGTAGAAACTTCTAGTTTGTAGAAACTTCTAGAAGCCAAAAACTTCCAAAAGTTGGAAACTTCCAAAATCGGAAACTTCCAGAAGCCGAAAACTTCCAGAAGTTGGAAACTTCCAGAAGCCAGAAACTTCCAGAAGTCAAAAACTTCTAGAAAGTTATTGATGAAGTCAAGATAATCGTAGCCATTAAGATTGGATCTTGGAGGGATTATAAAAGGGGGTCAAGGGGCATTTGGAGAAAAACAAGTTGAAGAAGAAACTTGCAGTGTTAGCAAGTAGTCTTGCAGTGTTAGCAAGGGTGCAGTGATAGCGTTTGAGAGATAGCAGTGGAGGAATATCAACAGGAGGAGTTAGGAGATTGTCTGAGTTCTGCTAGTGAGAGGCAAGGAATTTTGTATCTCTTAATTTGCTGAAGTTTGATATATTTCTAATCTACAATACTGGTTTTCCCTTCAGGGTTTTTCCAGGGAAAATTTGTCCAAAAATATTGTGTTATTGTGTTGCATATTTCTTTCCGTATTTTTTGGTGAAGTTGCAATTGTGTTATTTCTCATTATTTGTTAATCAAATAATCTTTATAAGAATAGGAGATTAATAATCAGTGACTGCAATAGATTTTTCACATTAATGATACAAAATATGGGAGGTAGCCGAATGAGCGATTATAAGAAGACTTGACCTTATCTAATCCATACTGCAAATCCTTGCATTGAACATAGTAGACCCGAAGTGATCAAATTTGTGGTGCAAGCTTTATGGAACATATCACATGTTTTGATATACTTCATATAATAGATATAAACACATAAAAAATGAACGGTCTGGTCTAAAATGGAAATTTTGTGGAATAGTGTATGGACATGCATTGAAACATAATGGCATTTTTTTTAATTTAAGAAATAAATGAAATAAAAATCTGGTAACAAGCATTCAAGAATGAGGAATCAGAGCCAACGCACCTGGATTGTATGACAGAATGCCTCAAAAATATGACTGCCCAATGCAATTTGTTTAATAATAAGGGCTCTCAACTCCCCTTCATCTTCTCAAAAAGCATACCCTTCCTCATGATTACTCCTCACACTAAGGACAACATCTAGAATGTTTTCCTACAACTCCATGGAAATTACCATAAATAAAAAGAATCACTTAGCACTCGGTATGGATGATTCAACGAGTATATAGATTTTTTCGATAAGTCGAGACAAAGCGCATTCTTCCAAAGGTGTTGCCATCTGAACAAAGAGCAAGGATGAAGATGAATTCCCAAGAAGCTAATTATTTTGAAAGCTCTGTATCTGAACTCCCCACTACTACCGCCAAACTTGTGAACAATGATGGCAAGGATAGCAATTTTCCCTTCTTTAATTCCCACTACATTGTAACTGTTTGCATGCCTTCAACCTAACTAGGTTGCACATGCGGAAAAGTAATGTTGTTTTTTAACTCATCAATGCATCCTCTTTTCGTGGCAGTGCACCCCTTTTTCTAGTAAAATGCGTGGTTGATATTTTTTCTCCGGTATAAGACAATTTATCGACGCTGACACTTGCCCACAATGAAAAGCCTATCAGATTAATTAATAAAATTATTATTACTAAATTATTAACCCTAACCCTACTTCTAACTCCAATTCTTATAATTATTACTAAATTTAACTCTAATTTTTCTTCTAATAATAACTATAATTCTAAACTTAATTCTAACACTAATTATATGTCTAACACTAACCCTAACAAGAGTTGATAACCATTAAATTAATTATCAACATAGATATACATTATTATTATTCTGAAGTTGAATTATTTAAATAATTTTTTTAACCTTGAATTTATTGTATAAATCGAAACCAATATTCGAGGGTTTTAATTATTTATGTGTGTGGAGAGTAAGCGAGGGCGAGAGAAGCATCAACTACTTGTGTCCCGAGAGGCTACCGATTATGTTTATGTTTGAATTGTATCGGATAATAATCCCATTTTCTCGGCCATACGCTTTTTAATCCTATTTTCTCGGGTATACATTTTTTTTTAAGTTTTGAATAGTAGTCCGATTTTCTCGGGTATACACTGTTTTTAAATTTCGAATTGTAATCCGATTTTCTCGGGCAGCACACATTTTTTAAAAGTTTGAATTGTAATCCGATTTCCTCGGGCGCTCATTTTTTTCAATTTAAAACCTAACTTATAGGTATGTTTTTTTTAATTATAATCAATTTAAAAATTTACAAACACCAAATAATAGATTCAAAATAATCGATACGAGAATAAGATGCAAGCTGCTTACAGTTAATAGATGCTGAGAAAAAAGTGGATAATGGGATTGATTTTCAAGATTAATACATAATAACAATAACAGAGGTGATCGGATTCAAAAACAATTAGTTAGGCAGAATTAAAAGTATGCCTCTTTTTAACAATTTTCCTCTAATAGTTAAGAATTCTCATACTACATCAAATTACAACCTATGAAATTTCCATGACTTTTAACGGTGTCATTGTGAAGGGGAAACGTTTTTAATATTGATTTAAGAGAATTTATATAATTAAAAATTATCAAATTTAAAAATATTATATTATATTTGTTTTGTGTGATACAAATTAAATTGTATAGGGGAGAGGATCTACTAGTTGAGCACCCTAACTTTATCACTCCCATTTTTTTTACAACAGCTTACTTGTCAAGTCCCATAATTATAATTAAGATTTCAGGGTCATATCATCAAATATGATGAGACATCAACATGTTTTTTTCCAAGGTATCCAAAACAGCCCAAAAAAAAGTGAGACCAATCATAGTGCATTACGGACCCATACTTGTGCAGCTGATGTCGCATCACAGGATTGGTTGATTTTTAGAATAAGGGACACATTTCATTCAATTATGGGTAGTCATCATTAGTAAAAACAACTTTAAAGTCACAACTATTGATACAAAGTTATAAAAAATATTGGATATTAAAACAGCAAGTGTGGTATTAAGTTAGCAACTACTATCACAACCATTGGAACATGTTCAAGTATTGGGTACTCTCCCCTATATTATAATTATATTATATTTATTACTATATATAAATTATATTTTATATTATAAAGTGTATATATATATATGAATGTATACTCATTTTATTAATTTTGAAAGGAGTATACATTGAACTTGGTTTAAGGGAGCATACCGGCAGGAAAGAATCGGGTAAAGAAAACCTCTTGTTGTAGCTCGTGTAACAAGCCTACTACCTAAGACGCAAATACATTAGTACGGCAAACAACCATAGTCCAGAACAATTACATATAAATAACCCTAACCAAAGGCCAAGAAAGACATCCTCAATTGAAAATGAGAAATACATTGTAGTACAATTTGAATGATCCCAACATATCCTTGAAGAACACATAAGAAAAAAGCCCAAGAAGAATCAAACACCCCATGCAACATAAAGAACACCAATTTGTTGAACATTAGTATCCCGTGAAGAAGCTACATCTGTTAACATAAGGATATCCAGAATGTGACCACCTGCACATTGAACACAATGCTACAAAAGAATTTGGGTCAACAAAAATCAATCAGCCTAATAAGAGAATTGGTGTTCGCTCAATATAGGCATCACCAAGTGAGAGAAATCATAAAAACATTATTGGAACATCAACACTAGCAACCCCACAAGGGTTGACCCACCACAAGATACCATGAAATACAATGCCCAAAATAGCCATAATCATCAAGTGGAAGCAATGTATTGGAGTCACCCTTAATCACCAGCTTCTTGATGTTTATAGCCACAACTGAGGAGATTCCTAAACTGAATGCCTCCATTTAAGCAAAATTATTGGTCCCACTTGGAAGTTTCCTACAAACTGTCGTGATGATTGAGCCAGTGCAATCTACAAAATAATTTGGGTTAACAAAAATCAATCAGCCTAATAAGAGAATTGGTGTTCACTCAATATAGGCATCACCAAGTGAGTGAAATCATAAAAAACTTATTGGAACATCAACACTAGCAACCCCACAAGGATCGACCCACCACAAGATACCATGAAATACAATGCCCAAAATAGCCGTAATCATCAAGTGGTAGCAGTGTATTGGAAGTTTATGGCTTCAACACTTAACTGAAAAGAAAACAACAATCTCAACCCAATCTGAGATCCAAACTGAAAAGTGGTGATCCAATAGTATACAGACCAATCTCAGTCATCAACACATAAATAGTAAAATGTGCACAAAGATTGAAAAACATTATTGTTTACCTTCAACCATCCCCATCATTGGAAGTTGGATAAGGTGGAAATATTCCAACTTCCAATAATGAAGGTGGGAAAATAGTGAGTTTACGTTCACAATGCAACATATGAGACAATATCATGAAAACCATTTGAATAGAGGCAGAGATCCTCCATATTAAATGTGATGATATAAATCTTAATAAGCCACTGAAAATAAATAGAGAAGGGAAGAATCCACCCATAAATAATCCTCCAATGCCAACAACCAATGATCCACCATAAATATTCCACCAATTAACATATGATCAGAATCCAACTACCAATGGTGAAGGTGAAAAAATAACAATGTGCTCCTTCCTCCACCTCGTGAAGATGAAGAAAGTAGTATGTTCTTTCAACCACCCCCACCCTTGAGAGTCAGATGAAAAAACAAAATAAGTGTGCAGATATATATGACAGACATTAAAAAAATAGAGAAAAGGGAGAATCTTTTCATCAAATGTTACCAAATTTATGTAGACCAATACCACTACCACTGTGGATGAGGGGTCTAGTGAATGAAATACCTAGATGAGCCTCCAAATGTAAATAGACCAATTGTTGATCTCTGAGGAATGAGAGGTATACATAATCATAAATAGATCAATTTTAATAGGGGATTGAAATGGCATTCATATGTATGAATGTGACCTTCCCATTAATGATCGGGATGAGACCCAGTGCATGCATGAATATCATCGAGACCATCTAAAAAGTAAGTGTGCAAATATATAAAACAACCATACAAAAATCAACAGAGAAAGGAGATTAGCTCCCCCTCCCCCCCCCCC
>MU226149.1:1323969-1343553 GCA_018584345.1 Thuja plicata | reverse complement strand
TACCAGTCTTCGATCTCTGCCTGAGAAAGAACATCAATTGGAGCACAAATCTTTGCCGGGTTAGGATCTACAACCTACCCAAATATGAAAAGACCTCAGAACAACCCGCCCAGCTAAGAGAAGGAAAAGCAATGACAGGGAAACCCGACAAAGATAGCCTACCTAAGAAAGACTTAGACATAGACTCAGACTGACTTGACATGACCATATGACTCCAAGAATGCCAAAAAAACGGTGACTGAAAGTCAGACAACACACTAAAAATCTTATCAATATAAAATCACAAGCAAACTAACAAACAAATATGTTATAAATGACGAGAATTTTATCTTTAAAGAAGCTATAAGAAGTTTTGGTGTATTTGCAATGTACACATTCATGCCTATCTCCCCCTTCCTCTTCAACATAAGTCATGTAACATTTCGAAGTTATTATTAATTGTTTATATAAATGGATTTCAAAATAAATGTAAAAACAATTATATAAAATAATTGTAAGGGAACTATCTAAATATTTAATAACTAATGAATCAAGGGATATTAGGCACTTCACCAATAAAAAAATAAATATTTAATATTACCTTAATTTAACTGAGCCTAACTCAGCAACTATATAAAAACCATAGTCCCTCACATAGAAAGTTATGTCAATAAGATATTCATAAACTAGCAATCACACCTTAGTGTGCATGGGTACGTCGCAGAGCTTTGGAAGGTCAACTAAGTCTCTCTCTCTCTCTCTCTCTCTCTCTCTCTCTCTCTCTCTCTCTCTCTCTACATCTCTATATTTCTTCCTCCATCTGTCCCTCTATCTCTATCTCTATCCTGTTATCTATCCATCCCTCTCTATCCCTATAGGGTTAAGTGCACCAAGATGGTGTGCAAAAAGTGCCTAGTCACCCCAAAAAATAGCAAAACACCCCTAACATGATTGGCTTACTAAATTCAAATAACTCAATCGCACTTAGGTTTGGAAAATTTCTAAGCCAAGAATAAGGCTAGTTAATAGGCTAGGATAAGAAGGTTGGGGCTTGGGAGCTTCATTTCTCTCCATTTTCCTCCTTTTCACGTGTTTTGTTCTTTGAAACAGGTTTCTCAACTTCCTCATCATCAATTGGGTATTTGTAAAAGTACCACCATAATTTCACATATCTTCTGGGCTTTCTATATAGTTTTTTATATTTTTGGACAACATTAAGAGATTATATAGTTTAAGTTTTTTACTAGTGTCTCTATAGTTCTCAGAGACATATGTGTACCATTTCTTTAATACCTTTTGATATACTTGACCAAATTTAAAACAAATTATATTTTGTTGTTGTACACTTGATTCTTTACACTTAAAAATAAATAAATAACCCTTTTTTTATTATTTTGATGCAAGTTATGTTTTGTGCACGAACACGCATCTGATTTTCAGGATGTGTCCACTTCAAAAAAATATTTAGCTCACACTCTTAGTTATCTTTCTACCAAAGGATTTTTTTAAATACTAAATCTAACTATGAATTTTTTGATACAGGCCTGAGACACTATGTTATTATTTTTTGAAAATATTAGGAACAATTTTCCATGCGCATAGGATTTGACCCTCTTAACCTTATCCATTTTTAATCTTTAGTAGTTTATAAACTAGACTTGGAGTATACTACAATTCTTGTTCTTTTTACATCTTCTAATTTTGAGTGCATTACTCAAATTTCTCTTTCAAGTTCAGGTTTATCTAATTCCATAAAAAAGTGACCACTTATACCCCATATTTTGCACACCATATTGGTGCACTTACCCATATATCTCCTCATTTCTACCTTTCTCTATATATCACTTTCTACCTCTATATTTATCGTTACATCTCTCCCTCTCTCATTCTCTCTTCTTTATATATTTATTTCTAATTCAACTCTCTCTCTCTCTCTCTCTCTCTCTCTCTCTCTCTCTATCACACACACACACACACATTATCTCTTCATCTTCTCTCTCCCTATCGACATCCCTCTCTTTATATATCACTTCTTATTTCTATCTTCATCTTTCTATCTCTCCTTCTCTCACTCTTTCCTTATGTCTCCTCTATATATATTTATCTCTACCATCTCTATCTACCCCTTTATCATGGCTTTCTATCTATCCCTTTTCTTTTCTACATGTTATCCCTCTCCTCCATATCCATATCCATATCCATCTCTATCTTTGTCTTCCTCTCTATCACTATCTCCTTACCTCTTTCTCTCTCACTCTTTCCTCCTATATCTCAATCGGTAGAACACTCTAGCAACAAATGTAAATCCCTTAAGAATCTTGACTAATCTATATGAACTATAACTCAATAGTTACATCAAATTTTGTGTATTTATTGAAAGAGTAAGTAGATCTATCGATATTGTGCAACATGAGTATGAAGCTCTACGGTGTTTCTGGCAAGCTCTTACTACAGATCAATAAGGGCATGTTCAAGCAAATACAACAAGATTTGTATCTACTTCTATGCCTGCAATTGTTGCATTTGTCAATAGGATTGTCACCAACTAGATACACAGAAACGCACTCACCAAACTCTCAATTAGAATTTTCCTTCCAAACCTCCAAAATAGGTGCTCAACCCTTCCCCATCTTGAGCATTTGGAAATTCAGAGAAAGATGCAGATAGAACAGAGGAATTAGATGTTCATATAAACTACAACAGAAGAAGCAGCAATAAGGGAAGGGGATAACGACATTTGAATCGGGCCTCGAGGAGATCAATAGATAAAAGAGAAACAACTATGATGGTACTAATGAGGAAAAGAGGAGCTTGATGCATAACACAGCAACATTCATCAATGCGATGATGAGAAGAGGGTTTCCTAAATATAGAGGATATTTGCCTGTAAAATCATAACCCTTACACAGGAAGCTACCCATATCTTTCAGTTCCATGGTGGGGAATTTACCCTTCATATCATTTTCTCTACTTTGATCTGTCAAATTTATGTTTTGCACTTCAAAGCGGAGCAAGAGAAATAATTTTAGATGTCCCTAATCCTGAAAAATACATAATTGCTTGAATAATTTTGTAATAACGTAGGAGGGCACAATTTTCATTATTATCGATGATGGCATTCCATATTAAAAGAAATCGTTGCAACAACAATAACAAATAGTTGAGATTAATTGAATCATCGTCCAACCCTTGTGGACATAATTGAATTGTTCATCATTAAGAACAGGTCATGTGTTTCAAATAAGAAACGCCTATGGCATAATAACGACATTATACTTAGTATTGTAGGCTATAGTAGTAATTAGAAGAAATTATAGTTATACAAAAATTGACACTAATCAGAAATGGTCTATGATCCTTCAATACATCGCCCCTTTACCTTTCCAAGTTGTCAAATTCAGCAAAATCAATCTCTTTAGCCTCCAACAAGTGTACTACATAATGGCATCTATAATATAACCATATTTGAGTCTAAGAATTAATGTATCTAATTACATCATTATACCACATGTAGTAAGTCATGTCAACCCTATATATCCTCTAACTACTAATTAATTTCAACTATATTCAATCTTGAGAGTACAATAAGTTCATAATGTATCCATATATAGCATCAATTTAGCCAAAACATTTAATTAATTATTACATTTTTATGATATAAAAATGTGGGTCATTTATTCACAACACTACTATCTCTTATTTAATGCATTGAAATGATCTTAAAATAATTTTTCCAAGTACAATTCAAAACATAGGTTTTTTCAATAAACGTCATTTCCCAAACTTTCAACATATCCTACCCTTTTGTTGGAACCTGAAATATTATGTGTTTATGTTCTCCTTGTTTAGTGCTCCATAAGTTGTTCATTGTATCCCTATTGGTGATCCATCAATGATAACCAATCATAGAGATCTTATATGGCCCCACCAACTTTTCAATCATATTCCAAACAATGATTTCCTATTACATCACTCAACTTATTTATGTTGTAGTCTCTCTTTGTTCATGGGTTTTCACAGTGTGAAATTTTCATTAACATCCATCTACTCTTTTAACTCACATATTTAAATCCTCTAAAATTGTACATGGGATTCAAATGTTCTTTTCAAGACTCCTAAAGATAATCATACTACCTTTAATATTTCCAAACCTCATTATACCACAAAAATTCTCTAGGCCATTGATTATGTGGGTGATTTTTCATGCAAGTGCACTCAATCTTAAGAAAATATCAATTCCAAAAGTGATCAACTTGCACATATGTCCAATAAATCATCATTGTGTATATAATATAGTAAATTGCATCCTATGAAATTCACATTAAATGAGCCTTCTCTTTAGTTATAAATCAAGAAAATTGTAAATCTTAAGCCTTAATCATCATTTGAAGAGCCACATTTGCCACATTCCATGTCTAACTTCCTAAGTGTTAAGTATGGATGGTGCTCAAACATACGTGAGGCATAAAGACTGATAATCCCTAAAGGATCATAAGTTGTCATTAGTATACAAGAAAATAGTTTTTGGACTGTCAGTTACATGATCACTGAGTGACAGCATTCAGTCAAGCGCAGAGGTCACCGAAACAGTCAAGCGTAGAGGTCACCAAAAATGTCTTAGCATAGTGATCACCGATATCAGTGAACACCGATAGCACTATCACCAATAGACAGTTTACAGAGTAAACCGAGAGCACAGTTCATAGACATCACCGAGCACAAACTACAAAGTAACCCGAGCACCAGTCTAACGAGAGACAATTTTATTTCTGAGAAAATTGGATCTAAGATACACGTCAGCTAAAGCACTTTAGTTTTAAATTAGCTTTATGCTTAGCTATAAAACCATTTCTTGAGGATCAAGAAAAGCATAAGTAATAGTTTTAATCAGTTTAACTGATTGTAAACAAGCAAACTAGGAGATCAAGGTCAAGTTGTAAACCTTTGATCATAGAGTTTTTCTTGTAAAGCGTGAAACCTAATTAGGTCAAAACCTTTGTATATATAGATGTATAATCAATCAAGAACATGATGATTGTAGCCATAGAAGACATCTATGGATCAGACAGAGAGTTTCATGCAGAAGGACACAAAAGGAAGAATTCAGTTATGAAGAACTAGATTCAAGGCTACCGAGTAGAATAGAGGTATTATCAATCACAATAGGTGATACATATATTTTGAGAACTTAAAGGATCTGTAATCAGCAATTCAAGATTGTAAGTCATCGGGTCATAAGTATTTTTTACTACTCTCTAACAATTGTAGCAAATAGAAAATCCTTTAAGAAGGTGGACTTAACAGTCTTATTGTAAATCTCTTAACCGAGTGCACACTTAAGAGTGTTGTTAAAATCTCTTAACTGAGTAGACTTAACAAGTCTAACATGTTACTCCTAATAGGGTAAGATCATTAGAAGTGATCACACTTGTAGCCTTAATCGACACCTTCCATTCTGCAAATAGTGAAGCTTTGTGGGTTTCATCCCCACCGCAGTTTTTACCTTCTAACAGGGGTTTTCTACGTTACCAATTATTGTGTCATGTGTAACTAAGTTTCATGAATGTTTACATGCAGTTACATTTATGTTTTGATATTACATGCATAAGGTAGAAAAGCAATATGGTCGGCAATGCAAGTAAAGATTACTAAAGGTTAAAGTGATAAAAGTTTTAAGGGTAATGATTCACCCCTCCCCTCTCAATACACACCATTCCATTATTCCAACGATTGGTATCAGAGCTAGATCTCTTATTTGGAAAATTTTAAATCACTTGAGATAAAAGATCATACAATGGAAAGGTATAAACTTGATAAGAATATTGAGAATCGAAAGTTGTAAATACGGATTTTCTTTGAGCAATACAAAGAAGCAAGAAACAAGATGAAATAATTATTAGCTGAGAGAAAAGTCATGGCATCTCGCTACAATGAAACTGACTATCATGAAGAAGAGATACTTGATTTGTTTGAGTCATATGGATCTGCATCTAGTAATACATCTGACACATCTAAAGTAAGCATTACAAGTCTGAATGAAATCAATCAACATCTGACTGAACAAGTGAAGGTACTGCAAATTGGTCAAGAGATAGATGGTAAGAATGATTGATGTTATGAATAATGCTAGACAAGCTAAACAAGAAAGAACATTAGCTATTGATGACAAGAGGAAGATCACTGAGAAGCTGTAAGAGAAAGAAACTGAGATATAGAGACTTACTGAACATCACATTGAAATCACCAATCAAATAGTTTTTATGAGTCATGAGGCCAACTGGGTGAACATAGAACTCAATGGTAAATTGGAAGCTATTGGTGAACTAAGAGAAGAAAATGAAAAATTGAAGCATGAAGCAAAGATTCAACAACAACATAATGATATGATCAAGAAAGCTAAAGACAGTACAAAAAGAATGGATGATTTTTTGAATGGACAAAGAAGACTCAGCAAAAATATTGATTTAGGGTATATCGATCATGGAGAATCGTCCAACCAATCTGATCAAAGAGATGTCTACACAAATCCAAGACCAAAGAAGCAGTCATGCAATCACTGTGGAAAACCAGGCCACACATCAAATTTTTGCAGGAGAAAAGCTAAAGGTATTCCTAAATCTACTTCTACATTCATTGGTAATTGATATAACTGTAACAAGCATGGACACAAAGAACATGAATGCAAATCTAAGGTGAACAAACCAAAGAAGGAATCCTGCATGGAAAAATATTTTCCTACTTGCAAAATGCATGGCCACACATCTCGTGAATGTGGGAAAAAGAAAAATAAAGTATGGAAACCTAAAGAGAAAGAAAATACTTATAAACTGAGAAGAGTCGATAACTCATATGTTTGGAATTACAACACATGGGTAAATTGCACAACATGTGGTAGATATAGACACATAGTTGTAAACTGTATGAGGAAATGGATAAGAAGGTATAGAAGTTGGACTAACTTTGGAATGGCATGTTTACACTGTCATAAGGTCGGTCACCTAAGAAAGGACTGCAGAGACCAAGTGACAGAGTCAAGCACTTTTGCAAATGGAAACACTATTGAAGATATCAGGAGAATGAGAAATCAAATGTGGATGAAAGCTACAAGAAAAGATGATGTTGGACCAAACACCATAGTAGGTGACACCTCATCTAATAGATCTAGTGATTCCACCACCCCCACCTAAGCAATACAAGTAAGTATGGAACTGCACTGTACAAAGCTATATTTTACATCATTTCCAATAATCATTGATAATATCCCAAATTAGCATGAATGGAGATGCACTATGGTATTACTTGTTATGATTTTGTGAATCCAATCTCGTCGGTCAATACATACCAAACATCATCTATGTAGATATGAAAACCAACCAAGTTGTCAATATAAATCGAGCATCATAGGTAAACATGTAAAAGACAATCAAGTCTTCACTACATACCGAGCACCATCGGTGAACATGTGAAAAGTACAACTAAGTTGTCACTTACCCCAAGCATCGTATACTCATCGAGGATGAAGACTTTGGTATGATAATCAAGCATCTTTGTTTCATCGACTGAGTGGTAGATGAAGCATTAAATACACCACTTAGGTTATTTTCTATAAATAGGGCAACAAAGAGCTCATTCATTCACCAAGCAAAAAATTGAAGACAGCAGAGTGACTGAGAATGACAAGATTGCAAAATGATTCATAGCAGATTCAAAGGCTACTCTGAAAGATTCTGAGCATCCACAACAAAGATCAAGTGAGTATCTTGACTCACCGAGCTGACAGTTCATTTACGGAGAAGCCCTAATTTCATGAAAAATGGCAACCACGTCATGGGTCTCGAAGATCAAGAACACAAAGGACAAGAAGATCAACCTGATTAAGAACTCAACGTGTGAGGAGCCTAACTATAAGTTTTTCCCTGAGGTTGCTTCTCAACCTGACAACAAGGGAGCATTCTCAAGTATCCCTCCTAGGGTTTCGCTGGTTGAAGATATCCATGCATACATCCACTACAAGGTTGTAGAGATCAGAGATCTTGAGAATGAACAAGCTTACCAAAAGCTATGAGCAGATGGAAACCTGAAAGATGAACACAACCACATTAAGGTGAAAGGGTTAACCAATGCCCTATTTTTCCCGAGAGAGTTCAAGACCAAATGGATACGCATTGTACTTAGTCGGGTACATGATAGAAAAATGTGGTTGGATGAACCAAAATTGATCACAAAGGATGTGATTCACACTGTAATAGGTTATCCCATTACCGAGAAGGCTAAAGCCTTAAAGCATCCTTCTCGCCCCAAGATTGAAAATTTAACAGGTGCAGTATGGGATGGCAAAGGTTTGAAATTTAATTCAATCACCGACCCTGAGATGAAATTTGGTGCATGTGTACTTGGATACAAAATATACCAAGATAGCAGAATGAATAGCATAGCATGTGGAGCAGTTGACACTTCTTATAATCTTGTGAAGAAGGGACTTCAACTGGACTTATCTGAGTTGCTAGTGAAGCAACTGGAGGAGAATATGAGAACAATTAGATCAGCCAGATCTAATTCATGTAAGTTTGGTTCACTCATTATGTGCACATTCTTCTATTTTCATAATTTCTTCCCCTCTGTCGGTAATGTTATTTGGGACACAACCCAACCAATAACTGCACAGATTAGTAAATTTATTAAGTCACTAGGGGATAACTTCACATCCATAATGGATGCATACTTCACCACTTTTAAGGATAGAATGCATAAAAGAATGAGAATCCATGCACAACTGGTAGAACAATACAAAGATGACATATGTTTCATAGTGGACACCGACACCACTCTAATCAAACCAGTTGTACTGAGAACAACATGGTTGCCACCATTGGACTATGAGATCAACATTGATTAGGCTACAAAGGCTATTGAAGCCTTACTAAATGAACCAGTGGAAAAATCATTGAGTGGATTTGGAACATACGAGGAAGCCAAGTCTAGAATCAAAACTGGCTTAGTAGTGAAAAAGATAGACCGAAAGAAGACAAAGATAATTAATACTCTTCAAAAGAAACTTTCGGTAAATGATGAAGAATTGGAACAAGATGTCACTGAGGAACATTCACCCATCGGTGAAGGTGAAGAGTTAAGTGACTCCAAGTCTACTAAATCTAATGCACCACCAACCAAGAAAGAAAAGGTTACAAATGTAACAGCTACATCAAGAACAAGGAGAAAGACAACAAAAGAAGCAGACTCATCACTAGTAAAGAAAGGTACTGTAAGGACTTACTAGAAAAGAAAGCCTCAAACCAGGCAATCAGGACCAAGACAAAGAAGGAAATTTATAAGAGGAAAAGAGGATAAGGATGACACTGAACATGATGAGATAGAACAAGGACTCCAAACTGAAAAGATCAAAGTGTTAGGTTTGGTAAATAATTTTTAAAGCAATAAATCCTTGGTCTGTATTTGCAAAAGGGGTCTTATGTAAATTCTTGAAACCCTTACTCTCATTCTTCTAAGTATAAAATTTGGTCCTCAAACCCTAAGCGTCGAAGTGGTTTCTAATTTTGCGTTACCTTTTTTCCACTTAAGTCATGTGTCTTGCATGTGTTCTTTTAAAAAATGTTCACGTTCAATAGTTTGTAAGTATCCTAACGTTGTGGTCCCTTATTAATCCCTAAGTCTAAAGTCCGCAAGTGCTTTATTGAACCATTATCTATCAATCCAATGTGTTTTGATCTAACGGCCCACTTAATGGCTTAATCCTAAAGTGATCGACATCTACCTTATAAGCCATTAAGCGATAATGACACGTGTTTGTGGCAGGTCTAGCAAGCAGAAAAGGTTTCAGTTAAGCAGTGAGCATATCTTGTTTCATCGGACGGCTGACTTAATGGATTATTCCCAAAATGATCGACATATATCCTATAAGTCATTAAGTAAATGACGCATGTCCTTGGAGTGATGTCGGCCCTGTTGCAGGCAATTTGATGAAGATTAAAGCGCAGACAGATCTGACGGTTGACTTGATCACTTATGGCTAAGATGCACACCATCTAATGTGTAATCCATTAAGCAGTGGTGACACGTGGCAATTGGCGGGCCTGAGTATTGTGAGTGGTTGTTGATTAAAGCGTAGACAGATTCCTTTTGATCCAACGGATGACTTAATTTCTTATCCCAAAGATGCGCAAGATCTATCAGGTAAGTCATTAAGTTGTGATGTCGCGTGTCTTGATGATGACATGTATTCCATTAAATCAATCAGATTTCCACAATCCATTAAATTTAGAGTTGAATTTCTGGCTTAGATTGTGTATGTTTTTTAGCATCAACGTTTTGGCTCACACTCTGTGATCCATCATCAGGATATAACAGCAAAGAGCAATAAGGAAATGTAAAATCACGGAGTGTGATCCGAAATGTTGATGCTAAAAAACATACACAATCTAAGCCAGAAATTCAACTCTAAATGTATTCCATTATCAGTAAAGGTGATCACAGGTTAAAAGGTTGACAATCTAAAGAAGATCTAATGGCTGACTTGATCACTTAATAACAAATTGAACGTGGTCTATCATTTAAGTGATTAAGTTGTGATGCCATGTGTTCTGGTGGGTCCGGCTGAGGTCGTAAAGAAGAAACTAAAGACAGAGCAAGTGCAAAATGATCCAACGATTGACTTAATCGCTTAAAGGCAAAGTGATCAACATCTAAAGGATAAGCGATTAAGTAGTGGTGACGCGTGGCAGTTGGTGGGCCATGTACAGTGCAGAGATGAGTTAAAGAAGATGAGGTTTTAGAAAGATCGGACGGTCTGCTTAATGACTTAAAAGAAAGATGTGGAAGATCTAGCATCTAAGCCATTAAGCGATGTTGACGCGTGTCCAAGTTGATAAGTTGCGTCCGCAGTTAGTAAACTTAGGGTAAAGTAACTTGTGGCCAAGTTAAGATAGATCGGAGGGTTGACTTAATGGCTTATGGAGAAGATGCACGAGATCTATCGTTTAAGTGATCAAGTCGTGTTGACACATGTCCTGAATGAATAGTTGTTTCTGTGAAGTAATGAGAACCGCCCGATGAAGGGGATATTGTTGAAGATCTGCTGTCCAAACTCAAATTTTTCAAAGTGGTCATCAGTGAACCATTAAGCCACGATTCAAATTAGATGAATTGATTGCAGAGTGTGTGGCCACTTTAGTAAAATTCAATGCAAAAGACTGATTTGATAGAAGCCATATAATTCATTGCTTAAGCTCGAAGCTACCATAACTGTCGAAGTAATTGAAGCAAAGATCAAAATTGCAGCGATATCGAGCTCTGTGTGACAAATTGCAGAACGGGTAAGTCTTCTGTGATACAGTAAAAATTCATGCTTCCAGTAGGGTTTTGAATTTTGAAAGAGTTACAAAATTATTGATATAATCTTATAATCATTCCCATAAGAATCCCTAAGTTCAAAAGATGGCCCCCAGGATTGAATTCACTGGTAATGTAGAGTACAAAGATAGAAATGTACGGGATGACCTTATACAACAATTAAGTGGGTCTACAAATGATTCTACCTAGATTAAAAGAATTTTTCCAGTACATCCTCGTTTTAGAGTCAGGGAAGGTTTGTATGATATGGGTAGATGGGCCAAAGACGCCAAGATCAACACAAGTAGTTTAAATATGTTCAAAATTGCTTATAGCTAGAGAAATGTTCCCTCCCCAGATTGCAATATATGGGATCTAGATGTAGGAAAGTTGATAGTTCCTAGAGTGTTCATGGATACAGATCTGTTAATTTTAATAGCCAAAACATATGATAAAGTATCCAGGGTCTTGAGAGATACAGAGGGGAATGTATTGTTGAATGTCACAACTGATGAAATCAGAAAAGTCTTCAATTTAAGTGACCTCTTAGTTCAAATGGATGACATTGATTTTGACCACTTTAAAGAGGTATATCAGAATCAGAAGGAATACTATAGGAATGAGGCCTTGAAAGGATATTTTAACAAGATAGGGGGTCTGATTGTAGTAGGCCCTAATACACCAGAGCCTTTCAAACTAGACTATTTAAATAGTAAGGCTAGGGGAATGTATAGTGCCTTGTTCCATGTGCTGGGAGAGGATGAGGAGACAATGATGCCTATCCATTTTATGCTTATGGTTGTTCAATTTTTGCATCCTCACTTGTATGTTATTTTTTATTATGCTACCTACATTCCTGATTTGATGCATCAAGGTTTGATAGGTATTAAGGATTCCAAGCTAGTCAGGCCAATGGGGTGGTACTCCATGATGATGCATATGATTTTGTTTAATAATGCTGACTACTTTGAAGAAGAAATGGATCTCACCAAGTTTTAGGATGATGAAGATCTGCTTGTTCAGTTGTGGAGTACTGACTTGTCTTGGGACAGGAAAGAGGCCAGTTACATAAATTTTGATAGATCTTTTGCCTCTAGGCTTAGAGAATTATTATGTAAGGACAACCCTAGGGTTAATGTAGATGTATTGACACTTTTGAGACCAGTGGGAATTAGCACCCACAAATAATGTGTTGGGAATATAGTATCCCTGTTAAAAGATTTAGCCCTGTTAGGAGCTTATTGATGCATTACACTACACAGTCCCAGTTAAAGGAAATACCATGTTAGGATTCAAGAGCAACACTGGGCTCACTTCCCAGGCACACTGCCTAAAGAAGGTTAAAGTCACCCTCAAGGACTTACAGTCTGAAATATAAGTGTATATAGAAAATATACAATCCAATGAACTATCTGATAGCAATTTTCTTTGCTTGGTCAGTTCCAATGAAGTAACACAATCACAAAGTCTTCTCTACATCCAGCAGACAAACAAGCTCACAGTTTCCACACTTCTTTGTCTCTATATTTTCCTCTCCAACACACACATCTTTTCAAAAGAAAAGATCTCTCATATATACCCTATTACAATAATTGATTAGGTCGACCAATTAATCTTACCCAATATACAAATAATTTTTTAACCCCTTTCTAAGATACACATGATACCTATAACAAGTAAACATTAATTTCAATTCATCAAATATAATCCAAGATATGTAATCTATGCTTGCAATCCATAGTACACACTACATCTATGAAGTCAGCCCCAAATAGATCCCCTCCAGAATACATGCCACAAGTTATGTCACCAACAATCATACGACTAGTGACCCATAACAAACATTCCTTCTTTCATCCATTAAGCTTGCATAACCTAAATCCACATCGCTCATAAGTTATACTCAAAACATAGAGACTAACTCTGGCGAACATCATTGTCACCATCTAGTTTCTATTCTTCACTAAAACATTTGTAACTCGTCTAATACATATTATTAAGTCATGCGACCTTAGAAATAATATCACCACACATCACTGTACACATCACTATCTTCACTCATTCTGAATCAATCGTACAGTACCCATACACCTATGTCAATCATAAAGAAATAGTAATAACTAGTCTATTCTTCCTCCATAGAAACATATGTGGACATCAGTGAAAAAACATGAATGTCAACAGCATCATCAGGAACCAATTCCAATAATCTCCCCCTTTGGAATTGATGGCAACATATGGGAAAATCCATCAACCCAAAAAGTACTCTCTCAATACAATCTTCTCAATATCCTCAACACATCTTCCTTAAATAGTAGGGATTTTCTCATAGAATATTTCCCCCTTTGACAACAATGGAAAAGGGTGCCACAACTCTTCTTCTTTCTTTTTCAAGGTAGCTTTTTCAAATCTTCATTCCTGCAACAACCAGGTGCAAAATCATCCAACTATGTTTTGTAATGTTCCTGCGATCACTCCCCCTGAGGAGTAGATCATACATCAATTCCAAAAAGTTATATAGCTCTGAAATCCACTGGACTGATGCATTCCTACATCAATTTAGTTCTCACAAGGAGGGACTCGCACCCCAAGCATACCTCTGAGATACTCAAAGGCATCCTTTGGCAAGGTTTTTTAAATATATCTGGTATATGTTCCTTTGTTCTGACATACTCCAATCTGATCTTCTTTTCTGCTACCTTATCCCTCAAGAAATGATACTTAATCGAAATATGTTTAGTCTTTGAGTGCATTACTCGATTATTTGACATATTCACTATGCTAGTGTTATCACAATGGATAACTACTGGCTCTTCAAAAATTATTCCAATTCAGCATTTGTTTCATCCAAACAATCTGTGTACAGTTTATAGCAGCAGCAACATACTCAGATTCAGTAGTAGACTGAGCTATACAATCCTGCTTCTTAATTAACCATGAAACCAGCCTTTTCCCAAGGAAAAATGCTCCACCACTTGTACTCTTTCTATCATCCACACTACCTAACCAATCAGCATCAGTATATGTCTATAAGATAAAGTCATCTGATTTTTCATACCATAACCCATACTCTATGGTTCCTTTCAAGTATCTAAAAAATCTTTTCACAGTAGCAAGGTGTGTCTCTTTAGGATCTGCTTGATATCTTGCCACAATTCCAACTGCATTAGCAATAGATGGTCTAGTGTGAGTTAGATATTGTAGACCTCCAATAATTGATCTGTACTTTGTCTAAAAATACTCTGAGTTTCATCATTAGTAGTAAGTTTGTAACCAATCACCATGGGTGTCCCAACAGGTTTACAATCTTCCATTCCAAATTTCTTCAACATTTCCTTAAGATACTTAGTCTAAGAAATGAAAATACCACTCTTGTTCTGATTAATTTGCAATCCAAGGAAAATATTTATTTCATCAATCATTGACATTTCAAATTCATTTCCCATCTCTTTAGAGAATCTTTTACTCATCACATCATTTCCTCCAAAAATGATATCATCGACAAAAACTTCTATGATTATAATTTCATCTTCACTAGTTCTTAAATACAAATTGTTGTCTGCATTACCTTTTATGAAACCAAGATGAAGTAGATACCTTTCCAGTCTTTCATATCATACTCTAGGTGCTTGTTTAAGTCCATACAAATCTTTCTTCAATTTACAAACCATGTCTTCATCTTTTGTCAAAGGAAATCCATCATGTTGCTCAATGTATACCTCTTCCTCTAGATCTCCATTCAAAAATGCAGATTTCACATCCATCTAATATATCTTAAAATCTTTATGTGCAGCATAAGAAAGAAATAATCTCACTCCTTCCAACCTAGCAACGGGAGCAAATTTTTCTTCAAAGTCTATGCCTTCTTGTTGCAATTAGCCTTTACAAACCAGTCTTGCTTTATTTCTTACCATTGTTCCTTCCTCATCCATTTTGTTTCTGAAAATCCATTTAGTTCCTGTAACATTCTTGTTTTTAATTCTTGGAACCAATTCCCAAGTGTTATTCTTCTTTATATGTTCTAATTCTTCCTGCATAGCTTTAGTCCAAGATTCATCTCTACATGCCTCATCGGTAGATTTCGGTTCAACTTGAGAAATCAAACAAATTTTATCTCTTAATTTAGATCTTTTCATTGTTCCTTTATTAGTGTCTCCAATAATTTGATCTTCAGGATGGTTTTTTTTAACATACCTCAGAGTCTTAGGAATTTCAGTAGGATCATTTGAATCATCTTGACATACTTCGATCTCACAGTCAATCTCAAAAGGTTCTTCTTGCTCTGCAGTAACTTCCTTGACCTCTGTATTTTGATTGCAATCATACATTCTCTCTTGAATCTGGAACTTTTCATCAATCCTCACATTAGAACTTTCAATCATATTCCTCAATCTCATATTGAAACATTTATAGGCTTTTCTCTTAGTGGAATAACCAAGGAATATCCCTTCATCACTTCTAGCATCAAACTTCCCTATCTCATCATCTCTTTTGATATAGCATTTACTACCAAATATTTTAAAATATTTCATAGTAGGAGTATGATTAAACCATAATTCATAAGGAGTCTTACTTGTACCTTCTTTGATCTGAATTATGTTCAAAGTATACACAGCAGTACCAACAGCTTCTCTCCAATGAACATGTGATACATTTCCTTCCAGAAACATAGTTCTAGCAGCATCTAGTATTGTTTTGTTTCTTCGCTTCGCTATCCCATTCTGTTGTAGTGTCCTAGGAGAAGATGTTTGTCTTTATATTTCATGTTCTTCACAGTAGGTATTGACAAATCTAAAGTAAACTCACCACCTCTATCTAATCTCTAACATTTTCTCTTTAAGCCTGATTCATTCTCAACTTTTTCTTTGAATATCTTGAATTTGTTAAACGCTACTGATTTCTCTCTTAAATATGTAATCCACATCATTCTAGAAAATTCATCAACAAAAAGTATAAAGTACCTTCACCGTAGTAAGATCTTGTTCTTGTAGGACCGCACAGATCTATATGCACTAGATCCAACTTCCCTTTCACTAAGTAAGATTTGCTTTCAAAATTGCTTCTGGTATGCTTCCCCATTACACAGTTTCTACACATGGTGTTAGATGGTTTCACAATTTTTGGTAGATCTCTAACTGCATTAGTCATACTTGCCTTCACAATATTATCAAAGTTAACATGACAAAATCTTCTATGCCATAACCAATTATCATCAACCTTCGCAACAAAACAAGAAGCCTCAGATGTATTTAATTCAAATGCATTACCTATGGATTTAGTACCAGATGCGATCAAGTCTCCTGACTTACTTATGATAGAACATTTCCCATCAATAAATTTCAATTGATAACCTTTGTCCATTAGTTGTCCAACACTCAACAAATTATGCTTAAGTCCATCAACAAGTAATACATTGTCAGTATTTGTCTTTCCATCCAAAGATATGGATCCAACTCCCATGATAAGCTTAGGAGTATTATCACCAAATCTTACAACACCACCATCATAGTTTTTCAGCTTAACAAACTTATTTTTATCTCCATTCATATGGTATGAACAATCATTGTCTATGACCCATTCGGATTTCTATTCAACATGAGATACTAAAGCTCTTTCTTCATGTAAAAGTTTCGCATCCTTGATAGCAATAAATCCAATTTCATCATAATCAATAGCAGCATCATCATCAATAGCATCATCATAATCAATAGCAATAATTCCAAAACTTTAACCTATGTGAATTCTCCTTCAGAAAGTGCGCTAATCAATACTTCTCTTGCAACCATGTTGTGTGAGAATACCTTATTTTCATCATCAGTAGCCTTGTCTAGTTCATCCTCAGCCTTCATCTGTACACTGCTCTTTGTTATTAACCAGTAGTCGATTCCCAAGCATAGCAAATGTGTTCTCATCATGTTCTTCCAACTGTCAAAGTTTTTCAGGATCAAACTTTGGACTATCCTTCATGTAGTAAGTCATCTTCATGATCACCTCAAGATGTTGAAATTTCTCTCTAAGGACCAAAAGCTCTAATACCAATTGTTAGGAATAACAGTCCACAACACAATTGAGAGGGGGGGTGAATCAGTTGTGAGATAAATTATTAAACACTAAACTTTATAAACAAAACTTTCATCCAAATTATAACACTATAAATGCCAACACAATAACACAATCCTTTGTTGTCGAGGAAACCATGTTAAAGGTAAAACCCCGGTGGAAATTAGCACCCACAAATAATGTATTGAGAGTATAGTATCCCTATTAAAATATTTAGCCCTGTTAGGACAAGAGTAACAGTGGATCACTGCCCAGGCACACTGCCTAAAGAAGGTTAAAGCCACCCTCAAGGACATACAGTCCAAAATACAAGTGTATATAGAAAATATACAATCCAGTGAACTGTCTAATAGCATTTGTCTTTTCTTGGTCAGTTCCATTGAAGTAACACAATCACAAACTCTGCTCTACATCCAGCAAACAAACAAGCTCGCAACTTCCACACTTCTCAGTCTCTATATTTGCCTCTTCAACACACATCTTTTCAAAAGAAAAGATCTCTCATATATACCCTATTCCAACTAGCTGGAATTTTTCAATTATATAATTGCAACGGAGAGATTTTCTTTCCTTTTTATTATGTCTTCAAAGAATTCTTATTATGTCTTCAATGAATTCGGTATTAGAACCGTCCCAGATAAGGGGGTCATAGGATCTTGCTAAGGGTTTCTCTGTCAATTTATTTTGGGATATTTTTTCCCCTCCTCTGTTAGAGTCGCTCCAAGGAAAAACTCTTTTCATTTTTTATTATTATTGTAGCTTCAAGAGCATCTTTTGGATTGTTAAATGATAAAATATGTTTTACCAAGACTTGACTTTCATTTCAAACATGAGAGGAGAACATGGCGTTTAATGTGCTTTTATAAATATTGTATTGCATAATTTCAAGGTTTCAAAGGTTGAAGGGATTAATTGGCATATTATAAATTTGAAATGAATTAATTTACTCAATTTGGGTGCATAGGGAAGAGTTCATAAGGCAAGTGGTCATTGGCATTCCATTCTTGTTTTATTATTTCACTTTAGGTGCCTAAAATAGAGGGAAGAACTAGTGTTTTTTTTAGAAAATAATTAAAGACTTCAATTTCCCAAATAACATGGCTTCGTTCTTCGATTTTATTCATTTTAGTTTATCAAGGTTGGGTGTCATATTTGAAAGAATTTAATGATAAATTTCAAAAGACAATTGTAGGGAAATGAAATGGCAAATTTGGGTGTGATGTCTCACAATGGTTCTAATTTGTATAAAATGAAGCCTTCAGTGATGTTAAGAGGAAACAATCAATTGCAATAGCGTTGGAGAAATAACTGTACGCCTCTCTCTCCGGTTTCCCACAGCTTTCCAAGGGCAGGGGTTAGTAGCAAAGGTTCACAAGTGAATGCAAATCAAATACGCAATAACTACTAAACGAATAACAAAAACGTGAGCAATAAAATGTACAAGCAAGAGAAAGGAAGACAAATAAATGCAAACCCCTCGATGTTTGAAGCTTCTATTGTTTCTCTCTACTCCTTCTGAAACGCTGTTCTTGATGCTCAGTATTGGCAGGGCAGTGTCTATGACTTGAGAAGCGTCGAGAATTTGATATTTGAAATGTGTGTGTGTGATCGCAAGATAGCTTGAATGTTGACAGAGTAATGGCGCTTGTAAGCTTGAAATCCTGGATCCTTTAAATGGTTATGAAGGATTTATTATATAGGAATTGTTGATGGAATGAATGGTTGAGATCGATCCCAGAGATGCGGAGATGAACGGTTGAGATCAAAAGGAACAGGAGAGATCCTCAGTAAACTCCACCTCTTTATTTGGTTAAGAGGAGATAGAGTTTGGTTAACTGAGGAGCTAATTATGAGTTACCTTTTTGAACTGAAGAGGTGGGTGAAGTTACCTATGTGGACTGGAGAGATGGGTGGAGTAACCCATGTGATCTGATTGGAGTTATCTCTTTGAAGATAAATGAGTATTTAATTCATTTATTTAATAATTGTTTTCAACATGTGAGATAATTTAATTCTTTTTAATTAAGAATTGCTTTATTTGATGAAATTAATTTAATTTAATTGAAATTAAATAAATTGGAAGAATTTAATTAGTAAGTTTAAATATTTGGATTTAAACTATAGGAAATTGAGTTTAATTAATTAAATAATGATAATTAATCAATTAAAGCTTAATTAATTAAATAAAATTAATTATTT
>MU226149.1:1283372-1307585 GCA_018584345.1 Thuja plicata | reverse complement strand
ATTAAATAAAATTAATTATTTAATTAATTTTGGGAATTGGATTAGATGATTTGAGAAATGAATTTAGAAGAAAATAGATGATTAATTAATGATTAAGAAACCATTAATTAATAGATGAAAATTAGTGCTTTTAATGTAAATTCGCAAGCCTGTCCATTTTAGGGTGTCTACAATAACTTGCAGTTTACTCTAGCGAACTCGCACAAGAGTGTAAGAAACATCTTGTAAAGAGGAAAAGAATACGAGAAGAGAAAAGGAATTTAAGTATGTTGGTGATGATAAAAGAAGTCATGAGGAATGTAGAGGGAAGACAAAAATCAGATTTTGAAAGGTTAGTGAAGTCAATAAGGTGTGAAGGCATGAAGAATTTAAGACTAGCAAGTATGAGGTGTTTAATAATTTTGTTTTTTATTGAATTCTTCAATGTATGTAAATGTTCTTGACATATTTTATTGTACAATTGTAAAAAAAATTGAAGACCCACTATACATTAATAAATTTGGTAAGAAGAAAATTCTCTCTTCCCATTGGATGGCTGGGAAAGGGAAAAGAAATGTATATTAATTTGTAGATAAAGCTGATTGAACCTTCCAAAATGACTTCTTTGAAAAATATGAATAGCTAGTTCCAACCGGGCAACCTCATGCTTCTGTTATAAACCAATTCATTTTGGTCTATTAGTTGGTCCAGTGTTGATGAGCCAAAAATGACTTTACCAAGCAAGAACTCCTTTACAAAAATGGAATATTTGTCTAGTCTCGACTAGAAACATCTTGCCACTTTTAGAAGTTCTCCATCCAGTCCCCATTGATCACCTCCTCACAATATTTAAATCTCAACTTCTCATAATGTTCATACAAATCGATATCTCCTAATAGTACATGACATGTTGTTATTGTCTTCATATCACTAATTTCAGATGCAATTGCTTTTATTTTTACTATTGAATACAATCAAGTAACATATGACAAAATCATTTTTTTTTTTGCAAAAACCACCAAGTAATCACGCTTATTTGCTACAACATAATTCTCCCTAAGAAAATTTCACACAGAGCTAGCACATAATACTCTCTTCTTTTCCCATGTACCTTCCATACTAAAGAAGTTGAATAAGTCAATGAATGGCCCATTTCAGTTGATAAGTAGATGCCTTCTCCAAATGTCATTCCAGCAGACATGTACTTGGTCCCACTCAAGCACTTTAGTCCATTTCTATAAAATTTAACATCACCATCATTTTTATGCATGGAAAGATAATTTTTTACATAATCAAGATTTATCTTTCTTACCATAGCATATCTATAGGTGGCATACAAAATCCTTGAAATATTTAGCATTGGCCAAGATAAATGTGGGTATCTAATAAATTAATTTTTTATGCATGATTATTTGGGTCTACAAGTGATCCTCCATGTGGGTCCTGGTTTGTTTTGTGGTTTCAAACATTTTCTTATAGTCGGAATTCATGGAGTTGATCAAATGTGTAAAATACAAAGTGGTTGTAATTATTAGAGAAAGTTTCACAAGAAAATTCAATATTTAAAATTGGCAAAGATTGGACTCAAATTCTTTTGTAGGGGAGCAGTATAAAAGGTATATCACAAACTGCAAAGAAGATATTTTTAATTTCTGAAGCTTTATTAGAGCTAGAAAAAAATAGTCTGGAAGGAAATAAGGAAGTCATAATACACATCTTAACCAATTTCTATGTGCTTCTAATAAGGAGTTATACCAAAAAAAATCCATGAATAGGAAGTTGATATGAAGTTTGCATTCAGTTGAGTGTGGGTATGGCTATCAAATCAATTCAATTAGGTATCTAAATTTTAAAAAAAATGTAGTGCATAGGAAATCCAAACCTATGTGCATGATAAGAAAGGAACCCTCTCACCTACCCTATCCCACTTGTAGACCAAGTGGGAAGTGTAGAGAGAGTAAGTAGATAAGAAAGGAGCCCCCTCGCCTCCCCTGCGCAGAGAGAGAGAACTATTGCAGAGCCAAGTAGACAAGAAATGAGCCCCCTTGCCTCCCCTGTCCAGAGAGAGAGAGAGAGCTATTGCATAGAAAAGTAAACAAGAAAGCAGCCCCTCACCTCCCCTACCCCGCACGTGAGAGAGAGAAGTATTGCATAGCCAAGTAAACAAGAAAGGAGCCCCTTTGCGGGCAAAGCCCCTTTGTTGCCCGCAAGAGTGAGAGAGAGTGGGGAGGCTCTTGCAGACAACCCTTGTAAAGCAAGAACAGGTGTCCAAATGAATGCTAGAGTTTTCCCCCCAAAACTGGGTTTTTCCAAAGGTAAATTATTCATGTTGTTCTGATTGTTTGCCTTCATATTTTCCATTTGAATGAATGCATTAGAAAGCATTACCAATAACTCTACATAATATCTGTGTTGGTGACTTTGTCCATTGGAATGTTCAAGACAATTATGTATCAACATTATATTCTATTTGAGAGTAAGCCAAGAGAAGTGATGATAATCAAGGTCAATATAACAAGGGGTACCCAGAGGGCCTGAAGAAATGTGGGAGGCTTCTAGTGGCATGAACAGTCTAGAAAGCCCAAAATATGCCACCTTGACGTTGAAATTTTGGTCTAGAAGAATGTTTGAAGACTTGTCATCTCTTTGAAGAAGTGGGGGATTTGTGCTTAAATGAAGATATTCCAAGGCTTGGGCATTTCCTAGGGCTATGTTTAAACGGGTTTCCCGATTCAAACTTTTTCCTTTGGTTTCTCCATGCAGATGGTCTGCTAAGGTTCTATTTTACAATTTGTGTTTCCTAAATACACTAGAAGTTGAACTGAAGAGTCATTTTCATAATGTTAACAGTTAAATATGAACATTGTACCACATTTTCGATCATATGAATACATTGATGGATGAAGTTATGAACATCATTGCATATTGTCGTGTCCATTATATTTGTCAATCTTTTCTGCATTTCACTCCCAAGCCTAAAATTGGTAGCTGAGAATTGGTTGAAGAAGTATGATGAAGTGTTATAGCTTTATATTGAGATTTTTTTTACCATATTCATTTTTCTTTTGAATGTCCTTATTTATATAAATATTTTAGTATGCAATTTCTAATTTTTATTGTGGAAGAAAGCATATTATTAGTTATCTGAATTCAAGCTTGTTCAAATTAAAACAAGCAAGATGCAAAACTCAACCAAATCTTCATATTTCAACGCATGCATGCTCAAATGAGTGTGCAAACATCCGATATTTGTTTTTGCTTCAAAATGACGAATAAACTTTGAAAACCTTGCTAGATGATCTATATTAATTGACAGAAATCGTTAAAAAAAACTTCTATGATGAAAAATTTGCCAAAGAATTGTGGTGGATTTATCTTTTCAGCCATAATTTGAGCATTTTTTTTTTATGATTTATGCTATAGTACAAATTATAGTACAAATTTGGTTGTTTCAGTTTAGATTTCCATGATTGCATTTTCTTCCAACTTCCTCGTCCAAAATTTGTCACTCTTTATTACATTACACATAACATAATATGTTATCGGCGCAACCATTGCACCTTATTGGTGCAAGTGCTAGTTATTATTAAATCTTATTTTACAAAGGAAACATTACATATTTTAACATTATTTTTAATCTCTAAAATGTAACTTCTAACTGAATATTACATTTTTCACATAAACTAAAATTTACTACTACATTTTTCATGCAAATTAAACTTTCCTATTTCAAATCTCAGCTCTTACATTTAAGATTAGTTATTACTCTTTATTTAATTAATCTAAATAATTCTATGGATATGATACTTTTTCCCACCAACCTAAATATTCGATGTCTTAATACGTGACCATATAGCCTTTTTAAGATAGTTGCATTGTTTGAATATTACAAAAATAAAAAATAAAAGCAATCATTGTTAGCTTCAAGGATCAATTCACCTTATCCATGAAAAAGACCATACTTGAAAGATTTTCAAAAACGAGTAAAAAAAAAGAAAGCACACAAACAAAAACCAAACCAGCAACATGTACACCCGATATTTCAAAGATAATTTTTAAAGTTTGCCCTCTTAAATGGACATCCGACACAATAATAAGTAAGCTCTTTCCACAGGGGAGACCATCCGATCACTAATAAGCAAGCTCTTTCTTCTTTGAGTTCCCATTTTTGTAATGTTAAACTTTTGGATTGCCAATTCAAACAAAAATATATATATTGATTACATTTGTAGGGCTGTGGATACCTTCGGAATCAGATAACGAAAGCATTTCAACTTCTATTTTTTAACAATTTTCTGGCTCGGCACGAACTTAAGGTACTAGCTATAGATAAATTTCAGAAATGTCAAATCCAATCTTTTCATAACTGCTTGTTCAGTTGTCAATATTAAATCGGAATTAGCTGATAGTCTGGATAGGCATTGGGCGGCTTGATAGCTAAACCTTCAAACAGCAGCTGCCTACCCCCCTGAACAATAAGCACAATGAAACCAAGTGTTACTAATAGAGAAAGTAGATCAGTTTCTATATGAACTGAAGCGTACTACAAAATGACTAAGCAAAATAGTTCAAGTATTTTATAGCCACCTTTGAATATATTTTAGTTTTTATTTTTTTTAAATCACAATGAAAGAGTATCACAATTCTTTAAAGCATATAAATCTGTGAAGAAAAAAAGGTCCGAGTAATTCGGTTTGTCCGTCTCTCAAAATCGAAATAAGTTTGACCCGCGCTCAGCCATTCCCCAATCAAATAAGAATCGAAGGCAAGCGATCATAGGTTTCATAAGCTTCAAAACCAGAAAACAGGATCATGTCAACAAGAAACAGAATCCTTTTCTAGCTGAAATTATTTTTAATCTATAGCTTAACATATTTTATGCATTCACGTGGAGGGAGCCCCAATTTGAATTTTCAAACTGCCTTCTTATAGGGGTTAACATTTAAATGTTGATGCTTGAGTAATGGAGTCCCGTAAGACTCTAATTTCATTACATCTGTTAATGGTTTTGGGAATAACGTATGTGTGTTTTTGGGTTAGCATTTAAGGGTTTTTTTTCGGATTTAGTTGTGCAGGAAGAAATCCTCCAAATGCTGTTTGTGGTGATAATTTCAGTGTTGTTTGTGGTGATAATTTCAGAATGTTGAGAAGGAAGTTGAAGCATTACCAGAAAAAATAGAAGAGGTTTTGTTCGAAAGAGAGAATCAGAGAGTGAAGAAGATAAAGTTACAGCAGAAACAATTGTGAATGATTCTTTGGTGAGGATATTGTCAAGAATAAGAAAGAGACCAAAGATTGATGTCTTTACATTCAGTGAAAATCTAAATCCTAAAGAATTAATTGATTTTTGAATTTGAATAAGTTGAGGACAGAGTGAGATTTGCAAAGACAAGATTGAAGTGATATGCCTCTATTTGGTGGAAAGAGGTGCAGCTTGAAAGAGAAAGAAGAGGTCAAAGCAAGATTACTAAATGCCAAGTGGATAGGATGGTGGAGAAAATGAAAAAGACAATTTATTCCAATTGATTATGAATTAGTCTTGTTAAAGAAGATGCAAAGTCTTAGCCTATTACACTAATGTGTTGAAGCCAAGTATACAAGAAGAGATGGCTTAGAGATGGCTTTGGTGATAGTTTACACAATAGAAGATCCATACTAGTTTGCTATGAAGATTGAAGAATGATTGAACAAGAAATTTGGGAACAAGCAAAGAAAAAGAGTCTGAGATGAAAAGGAGGGAAGATCATATGCAGATTGGGATGAGGATTCAAATTAAAAAATACAGAAAATTGAACATTAAGGCAATACCAAAAATCACAGATATGAGGATTCACATAGTCATAGAGATCAAAGTTCAAGAGGTAGAGGAAGATCAGATAAAGGCTGTGTTTCACGGGGACGCATCCCCTGCCCTTGTACCCCCTGTTCCCGTCCCGGGTACAAAACGGGGACACGGACAGATTTTCAACATCCCCTAACAGTCCCCTTTTCGTTCCCAAATTGGGGACGTTCAGGAAATTGAAAAAAAAAAGTTTCCTAAATAAGGGACAGATCTGGGTACCGGAGACGGACAGGGGACAGCTTGGCCATCGCCGACTCAAATCCATCCCCTATTTCCCAGCCAAAAAAAAACAGCCGCTAGTCTTAAAAAGTGAGTTTTTTTTTCGTTTGTTTGGTTTTCGGCGGGCCCCACGTGGACTCTAATACTAAATAAAAGATACTAAACCCTAGTATGAATGCTAAAAACATAAAAAGCCTAACTCCCTTTCATTTGTTCCTTTCTTTCATTCTTGCCAAAAAGAAGAAGAAAGAGGAGCAGCAACAAAGCTTTCGTAGAGGACAGTCATATATTTGACATATATTATTTGCTGATACATTATTGATTTTGATAATTATTGACATCTAATTATGGAGTTGAATTTCTATGTTTACTATTTAGTATTTTAGTTGGACTTCTCTTTATGTCATTTCATGCATGAAACTTGGAGCCTTTGGGCATTTCGCTATATGTACACCATATGTTTACAATGAAAGTATTTGAACTTTGTTAATTTGCTGTGTATTCATTGTTTTGAGCTTCTAAAATGTCTATGGTGAATGGTGTATCAATGTTATGATATGCATATTTGAATTCTTTCTATATATATAAAAATTCCCCTATTTTTTTAATAGCCGTCCCCTGTCGTCCCCTAAAAATTGGCTTTGAGCCGTACCTGTACCGAAAACATGCCCCCGTCCCCTAAAACGTCCATGTCCCGAAAACTCCGTGGAGCAAAGATAAAGGCTTTGAAAAAGGAAATTACAAGATAACTTGTTTTGAATGTGGAGAAGGACAAAGCATATGAATCTGCAAAGTGGAAACACAAGGAAAAGAAATGAAAGCAAAGCAAAAGTTGTAAATGTGAAGGAGGAAGACATTAAGTCATCAAAATCAGAAGATGCCAAAAATGGAAAAGCACTTGTTGCCAAAAAAACAAAAAACAACTTGATGAATGTAGGACAAGAATCAATTCAAAAGAAAAGTTTATTCTAGACAAGATATAAGTGAAAGGGTGAGGCATGCAATGTCATTATTGATGGTGGAAATATAGTCAATCTTGTTTCAGAAAAATGGTAAGCAAGTTGCAGTTAAAAAGAAGGCATCCACATCCATATCAAATTGTTTGGTTGCAAGATGATCAAAAAGTTTTGGTGATTGAACAATGTTTAGTTATATGTGATATTATGTCAATGAATATTTGTCACATGCTATCAGGGAAACCATGGTAATTCGATAAGAAGTAATGCACAATGGCTATGCAAACACATACACATTGATGAAGGATGGAGTTTGACACAAATTGAAACCCTTGAGTAAGAATGAAGAAAAGGTATGTAATAATAGTAGAAATTGTTTGATTAATGGAGTTGAAGAATCAGTCAAAGAGGATGAAGAAGGCAACTATGATTTGCTCATGCAAGTTGCAAGGTAGAATGACAATTTTAGTGAAGGAAAAAGAGGTAAAATCTGATTTTTGTGAGAACATTGTTTTATCTGATTTGTTTAAGAATGGTAATATTGGCATAGGAGAGAATCTTGCAGTAAATAATCCATTGAAAGATGAAGTTATAAATGAAAAAAAAGATAGACAGGCAAAGGGTAGGTTGATGGATGATCCCTTACTTGATAAAAAGATTGTTAAAGATGAAGGTTTTGCAACTAATAGTTTGTTGCGGGATGGAAAAGAAGAACCCCTTAGTTTTACTAATTACTAACATTGATGTGAATGCAGATGGGGGGAATTTTGCAACAAAACAATGCCTTTTGAAAGGCATGAACAAAGAGGAAGGTGGTGTTCTAATTTTAGCAAATCTGTCAATGGTTTTGGAAGTAATGCATGGGTGTTTCTGGGTTCGCATTTAAGGTTTTTATTTTGTTGTCGGGTACTCTTTTAAGGGGGCTGGTGGTAGCCTTTTCAATGGTGGGGCAGCCTTTTCAGTGGTGGGGATTTAAGTTGACTTTTTCATTTGTAAAAGTCAAGATTGGCAGGTGTAGGGGTGGATATCGGAAAAGAGGGGGTTTAAGTGTCTATTTGTCTTACACACCATTTGTCTCCCAAGTTCCCTTTTCTGGGACTGAACCAACTAAATGGTCACCAAGTTACCTAAATTAAGCTTCATATTAGTCAATTACCCACGAGTTACCGTAACTAACCTTAACTAACTGTAGAAATTAGTAGGAATGAACCTCAAGAATGAAGATACTAAACTTTAACAAGGACAATCTTAAAAATAAGACAAAAACGTATGACAGTGCCTGCAGTCTACAACACTTTAATACAACTTTGATATTCTGATGATAAAAACAATGGGTTTTTGACGTGTATGGTTGAAAAACCCTGTGCCTACTCATAAGACTCGTGAGTACTTGCAGGCCAAAATGGCAAACGAGTAATTTACAAAACTCGGCCCAAATTGGCATGAATAAATACTTAAAAACAAACAAAGACACTAACGTTAACGAGAGAAAAACAATTTGTAAAAATAAGACAAAAACATATGATGGTATCCAATTTGATACTTGATGGTGAAACAAAGGGTTTGCATGTATATAGGTGTAAAACCTTGTAACTCGAGTATTTGTAGGTTGAAAAGGCAAAGAAGTAATTTATAAAACTTATCAAAAAATAGCAGGAACAAACCTTGTAACTCCTGCCTAAAGATCCAACGCTACATGAAAAAGCACATCTATTTACCACTGGCTTTCTAGCTATAAAATGTGTTACACGATCAACCGTATTTCTGCTTAAAACCTCACGTGAATATCAACTTCGATTCAATTTGACGCTTCCGTCCCCTTTTTTCGGCCCACCTCCCCCAGCAAAAAGAAAAAGAAAAAGAAACCGGCAAGTCACTACGTCTATATTAGGGATATGGTGAAATCTAGTTCAAAAATTCACTTGCCTGTGAGCTTTAGTCTAAAGCAATCTCAATTGCACATACAGGTTCGGAATCCATCGTTTTTCTGCATGACTGTGGAGATACTCGACTATGTTGATGTTGACGAGAGTTCAATGCCCTGCCAAAGTGAAAAAGATGTTTCAGAAAAAACCGGAACTCCTATAAGAGTTACAAAGCTATACCATCACTGGGTTAATATCATTGGTAATAAGTTACGACAACCATTTACAAATCTTCCTACAGACAAAACTGATACAATTTCGGTAAGTCTGAAATGTTTCAACGAAATCAAGCACACAGCGACCAATAGCTGGTTAAAAGGAATCTTAACCTTTTCAAAGAAATATATTTAGCAAGAGTCTTTTCCTCTTCTTCGTTGTACAAAAACCATTGATCTTGACCAATAAGAGGTTCCCCGCTGCTAACATCTACAAACAATTCAAAAGTAAAGTATACCTTTAATTTAAAAGTAAATTAATGCAATGTGTTTATGGTGGCATGAAGCAGTAGATCGGACATTGATTTTTATTAATTAAACGCCCCACAAACCTTGAAGCAAACAAACCGATCTATCTGATTCTCCCTTTAACCTCCAATATGTTCGTCCATTCTCGTCCAAAGCAATAGGTTGTGTTCGTATAGCATCGCACCTTGGCCTCTCTGCACAACATCTTAATGCTATTATAAAACAACAGTGATACAGAAAGCATTATTAAAAAGTAATTTTGGACTTTCAAAAACACACAGCAGGATTGTAGCATACTCATTCTAGAAGTTGCTTCTAATGCATCTTGTTTTGCGGCCTTGGCTTTTTCAACCTCAAGTTTCACTCTTGAAATCAGTTCATCATGTTCATTTATTGTTAGCGTAGATCCTTCTTTTGATGACAAAAGAACACGAGCCATTTCATCTTTCATCCTTTGTCTTGCTTCCTTTGCCTTGGAACATTAAATGTTATAACATTAAATCATAAATTCTGCAGAAGCAAATCACACTGGACGAAAACTGTAAAGCAGATGTATATATTTATGAACATGAAACGCATTAACCTTCACCCTAATGCACACCTTTTCTTTTACAGCCATGATTTCCTCTTGATGTTCTTTTTTGTATTCACCAAACCTGCTGTTCGCAGAATCAATCCAGTCCCTTAAGCACCTATCGAACATAAAGAAATTGATAAATTCACAATAAGGTTGTTGAAACAATGTCATGTAACTAGAAACAAAAGAAACAGAGAGCATACGTCAAACACAAATACCATGGTGCTCCCATACCGTGTGCCAAGGCTTTCGTCACAGAGAATATTAAGGAGCCTCAGTTTCCTAGAAAGGTCCAGCATCCCATATCCTTCAATTCCACCTCTGAGACTTGCATCAGCAAAGCCATCGAATTGGCATATTTCTTGCCTCAGCCTCTTTTGTTCATCAGAAGATGAATTGCAAGACATAGGTAGGGTATCTTCTTTCATTGATAAAGAGATTTTTGTCACAAGCTTTCTGAGAGCCTGCACCCATGAATTTTCACCACTTCCTGAGTGTGATATTTCACACCTGAACAGAAGCAATGATAGAAAATCATTAGGGCTCCATCGAATAGCAGCTAAGATAAAATTCAATAGGTCAAGAGCGAATTCGCAAGCATTGGACAGATAAAGTTTGAGAGGACATACTCTTCCCCAGTATCCTCTCCAATCAATGATAACAGCTTCACGTGGATTTGGACAATTGATGAATACTTCCCTCCCTGACCAACGCGACCACGTGTCAGTTCTCTTAAAATGGACTCTGGGAGGCCCTTCTGTAAGTCAAGAACCTGCGAAATTCACAACCAAGAAGCATTTAACGAAATACAAAGATACACGGATAGTGTCGCCTACCAAGAAGCATTCAACGAAATATAATATATTTTATAAAATGAATTACATTTTAGGTTAAAGGTATACATACTTGTTCAAATGCTGAGCAAAACTCAAATAACTGCAGTGCTTGCCCAACATCAGCTGCTGATAATTCTATACCTGCCACTGAGCTCATCAAATTGCCCTGCGGTAAAATAATAGTCACATTCTCTTCCTTGGGACTCCCACGCTTCTTCATATTTGGATCTTTTTCCGCAATTTTTGCATTACAATGCGGTACATTAATTTGTTGACCTTCACTACCTTTGACTGTATTCTTGTTTTCGTTGGAAATTGTAGAGTCAGATTTTTGTTTCTTCGGTTTCCTCTCTGCAGCATCAGGACCGTGATCATTTTCAGCTGTTGCTTCATTTCCTGTATTGGTAGAAATCTCAGGAGGATGGGCTTTCTTATGTTTTCTCTTCAGTTTTGTTTGCTTTTGCCTTTGCACCGGTTCTGTAATATCTGGGGAATCGTCAACTTCTTTGTCATCTTTACTTGCAGTCATAGCTTGGCCACTAATTTTAGGATTTGAAGGTTCTGAAATGGTATGGCATGATAGAACATCCGAGTCCTTCCTTCTCTCCGTTCCCCGTATATCTTTATCTTTAAGATCCTTCTTGGGCAGCTCCATTTCTCCCTTGATCTTGCCGTTGTTCTTAGTTTTACGCTTATTTTTGGTTGTCACTTTCCCGTTACCCAAACTCAAGACGTCTGACACCTTATCCACGTTCTTTTCAATATCCAGTTTTTCTTCATTGGCACTCATCTTGTCCTTAACTTTGCTCTCTCTCTTGATCTTTTTCGAGCTTTTACTCAAATTAGCCGTTTCTTCACAAGACGAGATGCACTTTGACTCTAAAGGCGCAGGTGATTGATCGGATGACTTCTGAACTTTTCCCTCTTTTGAAGGAGAGGAGCATTTATTGAAGAGCTTCTTAATCTTCTCGTCTTTGAGGAGTTGAATGAGAGATGGAATGCATTGCTTCTTTAAGGACGTATCAATCGACTGTTTGGAAATCAAAGAACCCTGCATAGGCTTCAATTTCTTCGCAAGATCTTTCACATCCACAACTCCAGAACATATAGATTCAAAAAGACCATCCAGTTGTGAAGAATTCAAAGCACCAACTTGATCCTGTAACCAAATTAAACATTTTAAAAGAAACGTGAACTTCTCTTTTAATCACTTGAGTGATTTGAGCATAAACACACTAATTTGAAGACTTTCTGGAATAAATCCAATTAATTGTATTCTATATCACACGCATAATATGATGTATAATAGAAACATAAGATCATAGAGATGGAGACAAAATATTGCATGCATTATAGGGAAAACGGTATTACCAATTCTGGTTCCTCTGCCTCCAAACTATTTAAATAGGATTTAATAATTAATCATAATAAAGTTAAAATATAAAAATAAATTAGTATAATATACAAATTAATTAAGTTTAAAGAAGTGTCAAAAGATATAATAAAGAGTTTTGACTTTCTTGATATAAAATATAAAAGGGAGGAAAGTTGAAGGAGATATGATAAGAAGAGTTCATCTGAAAAAAGATCATAGAGATTATAGAAAGGATTAATAGAAGAAGAAAAGAAATGGAAGAATTAAGGAAGCGACTCTTTGAAAAGGCAACAATGATTAAGGGTTATAACTCTTCCAAAGGGTGGTAATTATGAAAGGGTTTGACTCTCTTGAAAGGTAGAAATGATGAAGAATTGTGACTCTTCCAAAGGATAGTAATTATGAAAGGTTGTGACTCTCTCGAATGTAACAATGATGACAGGTTGTGACTCTTCCAAAGAGTGATTATTGTAAAAGATTGTGACCATTGCAAAGGGCCAGCCGTGATGAAGAGTTGTGACTCTCCTCCACATTGGAAGATATAAAGGGGAAAAGGTTTCAATTGAAAAGGACATTCAAGGGAGATCAATTTAGGGAACACTATATTATTCTCAAAAGCAACAATGAAAAGTAGTGACTAAGTTCGTATGAAAAGTGATGATCCTTTCACCAATAAAGTATAAAGGAGATTTCATTCCAAGCATTGAAGGACATATCAATTATCATCCTTCATCCATCAATCAGTACTCCTTCGAAAAATCAAGCAAACAATCATCAAATCCACATCAATCACCACTCCGTCTTGAAATCAAGAAAACATACACATCAGCAATCAAACATCAATCTATTCAATCATCACCCAACAAAATATCAAACTAACTAACATTATATCAATACTCTTCAATCATCTAATCATTCATTCAATAACAATCATTAGCAACAGGAGAAATTATATATTCAGTAAATAGCATCTATCAAGACAGCAAGAACACGTCAAATAATTAGCAGATACAATAGTGCATACAACTGAAGGATTTATCAATAACCTTTAATTGTTGTGGTATGAAAGGAGAAATTCGCATGTGCAATTATAACCCTATATAGATAGGAGTACTTAATGTTTATATCTGATTATATACAATTAATGAGTACTGAATTCGATGCCTATATATTATCATTATGGAATTTGCAATAATTGGCCTTGTTGAGGGAAGAAAGGGAGTGCAAAGAAGGAGAATAGAGAAAGGTTCCCACTAGGTATGGCACCTCATAAAGATGGTTAAGGACCACAAGGGCACCTCATGATGATTATTAAGGACCACATAAGGTCAAGGAGGATAAGGTCCTGCCTTGCGTTTAGGATTGGGGTTAAGGACATCCTATTGTAGCTCCCCTACTAGACCTACATTGACCAATTGTTGAAGTGAGTCAATCATAAGAGGCAATAGATTGACACAAGGGAGGAGAATGGCATAAAGCTCTCACTCGGTATGCCACCTCATAATGATGGTTAAGGATCCCATGAGGCCACAAAGGATAAGGTCTTGCTCTTGGACCTAGAGTAGAGGACACTTACGATAGCTCAATCATGTCTTTTAATACAACCCTCGTTATGGTTGGGCTCACATGTAATCATTAAGATTTATTATATAGATTCATATGTATCTTTTCTAGCCCTAAAATTGGATGTATTTCATTAATTATACACTATCATCTAATCTAATTTCAGGTTTCCAAAATAGGTCTATCTGAGTATATCTCTAACTATGTTTCGCTTGACTTTGTGGATTCAGGACAAAGCATAAGGTGATGCAAAAAGGGGACATTAAATCATTAAATAATTGACAGGTGAGAATTTTGGGGATACAAAAGCTTACCAGAGTAAGTCCTTCGCATTGTAGTAAATCCGAGACGGAAGCAAAACCAGTTGCCTTTGCTGCATGTGAAAGAATTCCAGTAGGGACGCATCCTTGCTTTTTCCTGCATTTAAGAGTGGGGTTAAATTATCTTTCTACTATACAAGACTCTGAAGCAATGGCTCCGGGCCAGGTCTAATTGGGATTTCAAATGCAAGTACTCACATGCAGATACTGCAGTTGCATATCCCTCTGCACCTTGGGCATTTCCACTCGTCGGACTTAGATGCCTCTTCAACCTTCTCTCCGTATCTGTCAAGCACGCGATTGTTAGCTAGGGTTTTGGATGACCGGAATAACTTTACAGCTAAAAAGAGATATGTTGTTGACAGCATGAAATCGGATGATGCTTGAAAAGGAAAAGATGACCTGTTAAGCAAGCATTTGGGGCAAAAATTCATTGTGCATGTTTTGGCGTTCCTGACATTTCTGCAAGATGCCATGAACTCCAGTGTCTTCTGCCGGCACTGCACAACTGAGACCGTTGATTAAAGTAGCTAACGCGGAGAGAGAAGCGCGAAAGGAAATAATGTGATAAAATACCTGGTGGCAGGTCTTTCCATTTTCGGAATCATAAACCCTTCCTCCGATAACACGAACTCCTGGAGACTTGGTACGCTTGGACGCTCCTCCTACCTTTTCTTTAATCACTTGTTGCTCGCTGTCACCATTTTCATTCTCTTCCGTCGCTGGTTGCTTGGAATCGCCATTTTCACTTTCTTTAGCAATGGAGCGCCCTTCCTTCGGTAATGATAGCTTATTTTTAACGCTCCCGGAAGGAGGAGGGTGATCTTGCTTGGACTTGCTTAGCGCCGAGACTTTGCTTGTTTTTGCAGGAGGAGAAAGCGCCATGGCAATAGGGAAGAGCCCCTGCAATCACAATATGTTTTACAGCTTCAAATCAACAATAATTCATCAGTAAACTTCCTGAACATCACTACATAAACAAAATATGTTGCGCCCTGGCGGGAGAGTGAAGCCCGTTCAAATTTTTAACACGTTCCCTCCATTTTTGAATTTTTACCATTTTATAAGTTGGGCTTTTGAATCCGATGGTCAGCGCGGGTCCGTGTTTGCTTTGTAAGAGTATTAAATTTAATTATGTACTCTACCTATACATGTTTTTGTTATGATTTAAGTTTTAGTGTTTACTTTTGAGGAGTTTAATTCTATTCCTAGTCATCATTTTATTTTTTTTTAAAAGGGTATATAGGGGTTAATATCTCTTCCACACTCAAAATTCTTATTGTTCAAAGTGTATTTTTTTACACTTCTACATAAATGAAATAGAAAAGAATTTTATTTTAGAGTGTGATGCCTTCAAGGATGGCAAGGACTTCTATGTTAATATCTTGAGAGCTAATTCGTGGGTGAGAGGAAAGTTGAGTAGATGGGGGCACTTGTTATCAAGTTGCACAAGAAAAGAGTTGAAATGCAAAAATCAATGTGTGAAGCGATCTACCCCATAGGCTATATTTAGCCTCATGGACATTAAAATTTCTTTATTTCTTTATTTCTTCACATGTACAGTTACTTCCACACTTACACCCTTTTTTCCCTTTTATGTTTTGGCCTCGTTGATTGGGATATTTTCCCTTTTATGCTTTGGTCCCTTTTGATGAGCTATATTAAATGCAATAGTGAGTGTGTGAATATTATAGTACTGCCTGAATTTTACTATTATATCTAATGATTTTAAGAATTTTATTTTTGATCATTTTATTTATCTTTTGTTATTTTAAAGTTGACCAAAATCATTTTTTGAAATTGTATATCTAAACTTATAAATGTTGAAATCAAATTTGATCTTGTTGGCTCTCTATCATTAGCCATCGTGAGCCAACCTAAAGCATGATTGTGGTGATTTGTGTGCTTTGTCGTAGTGAGGTATTCACTTGTTTAATTGAAATCATGTTGCAAATTACCTAGGAAACTATTAACCAGGTTTAGAATTTGATTTGCAAAAGGAATAAAAAGAATCTAGTAATAATAAAAGAAATGCATTGTACGTGTCATTTTAGGTCCATTACATACGTGTTTGATGTCTTTAATACTATGCCTTAAAGCATGAAGTCAATCTAATTGAGAAGAAGTTGACCCTTGCAATTTGACATTTTTTCCACTAGTATTTCCAAACGCTTCTTGTCTTTGTGCCCACCTAAACTATTCCTTGACTTTTTCCTCAAAATTTGAATTGGGGACCCATCTCAACAATTAAGTGGGAATTTCAAAACCTCATCAACCTCCTCAAAGTTTTGAGCCCCAAAATATTGTGAGAGGTATATAAACACCCTATCTCTCCTCATTATGAATCCAAGTTCAAGATTTCATATCCATAATAAAGATTCAAAGGCAAGCATTCAAGCATTCAAGATCAAGACTTCATTTCAAGCATTCCCAAGCATTCTTCAAGCATCCAAAGCATCCTTTAAAGGCAATATTCTCCATTGTTGCAAGCTTCTCTCTCTCATGAAGGCCAAGTAGAGGAGACTTCAATGAAGCGAGAAGATCGTTTATCCATTCACATGCATTCATCCATTCTTCAAGGCAAGAGTTAATTAAGCATAACATCCATATAGATTTGGGGAGTATCTGTAGATCTTTGCATTTGTGAAGAGCATTCTTGATTATTTTCTATATTTTAAGATCCAACAACTACATACAGCTAAATTCAAGCATCTTGCAAGCATCGTCATAGACATTGTGATATGGAGTCCATTTATGAAGGTATAAGCATTTACAATATCAAGTAGATCTAATAGCTACTTTACATTTACAATCTTTTTTTTCATGCATGTTTTATTTCTATTTCAAGGTCGATTCCTCAAATGGGGTTTGACTGAAGCAAACCCCTTTCTACACAACATTTTTTGTGTGCAAGTACAGGTGACATTCGCATTGAATCAAACCTAAACAGTTTTGGACCCCGTGAACAATCTAAGACTAAAAATAAGTGAAAGTGTAGAGAACATGTCACCCCAAGTGACCTAGTCCCCCCAAAATAGGCTCAAATTGGTTTCATGGGTTAGTGACATCTTCTGCACCCCATTTTTGGCATTTGCACTGAGCTGTCTAATCTTTGTTATTATGTACATAATGAAACTTGTCTTTTCTTCATATCAAGCTCTCTATCTTGCATTAGTCGATCATATCCCCCTAATCAATCTTCTCAAGTATGTACAAAAATGAAGGGTCACTGCACTCGTTTAGCGCTTAAGTCCTACTTGAGCCTAGTGTGTCATCTTCCTTCAAATGTGCCTAAAGGATTGGTTAGGTGTTGCATTAGGGTACCACTCTAGAACCCCTTATTGTTCTCCTAACCACATTTTTTTATGATATGTTTTTTGTGAACATGGCTCATATACATCCACCTTTGATTTGGCAGTTAGATATGTTTTTCATACAATTCATTAGGTTTCATATGCAATTGTGTGTTTTATTTACATTTGTGTTGCATAAACTTGATGAAGTATTTGCGTTATTTAGCCATATCTCTCTTTAATTTCCTTGTGCATGAGTGTTATAACTTTGAGTCCTACATATAGCATTTCTGAAAGAAGAAGTCATAGATTTATGAGTTTCTTTAATCCTGAATCCTATATATTTCCTAGGAATGTTGATGATACACATCTGCCAGTAATATATTTCCCACTATTGTTGAAAATTCTTCTTCACACTCTTCTCATGATGAAGATGAGACCTTAAGAGTGTCCCCTATCCAAGTGCAAAAACCCTCCAAAGATTTTGAAAATTTTGAGCAATGGTTAGGTCAAGAGCATTCTAATATGGAATCCATCTCCTTAATAGAAGTAATGATGAAGTTGATTCACAATTATGAGAATGGTGTTTACTTGGTATGTGTTTTATCTCATCTTATTAATGATAATTAGTTAAACCTATCAAAGATTGTGTTTAGTATATTGGTTTAACTCAACCTAACACTAGTGTTGAAACTTTTATTCCCACTCCTACTTTGTTACCTAGTATTCCTACATATACTCCACCTCTCATGATAACATTCATTTCAAACATTAAATCCTACACATGTTAGCCTTGGAAGTATTCTTAATCCTGTCAATCCTACTCCTACAAGTGTTTTGTGTATTTCCAAAACATCATCCATACCCACTTACAATAATTTTCCACTTTTATATTCCAGTGTTCCATCCATTTCCCATAATGCTCCAAACCTTTCACACGTCTTCAATACCAATCTCTCTACTAAATCCACTATAAATAGTATTTCCCAAACCATTTCATCATTGCAACAACAGATTGCTTCCTTGATTCAATCCAAATTCAATATTCCCACTTGTAACATTACTATTCCTTTGTCCCTAGACATCATCTGTGGTGTTATCCCTTGATACATGGAAATACCTCATTTTGAGACTTATACTATAAAAGGTGATCCCTTGACTTGTGTGAAGACATTTCTAACATTGTGTAGTGACTTCTCTCGTGATCATAAACTCGTGGCTAAATTATTTACTAGAGCATTTAGAGATAAGGTCTTGCAATGGTATTGTTCTTTGCTTCCTTATTATATGGATTCATTTCAAAAACTTGCTAATGCTTTCATTTAACAGTTTCAAAATAACATTGGTCCTAAGATTTCTTTGATTGATTTGATGCATTGTAAACAAGGTGTTAAAGAAAAAGTGACTGATTTCATTGGTAGATTTAAACATGTGCATGCTCAAATTTCTTATCATGTGTGTAATATTGATGTGCAACATATTTTCATTACTAATTTATAAAAAGACATTAGATGTGAGATATTGCTTTATGAATTCTCTTCCTTTACCCAATTGTGTGCAGTGCTTCATAATTATCAACTTCAAGTGAGTCAATTTGAGACCTCTGATCCAATGGCTCTGTTTGATAAGAGTGACACCACATCCCAGTCATTTCAAAATATTCAAAACTCAAAAGATTTATCAAGATCAATAAATCATCAAACAATGTTAATGTGCAAGTGGTAGCAAAATCTAAAGGTGTGGCTCCTTTGTCATCAATTTCTAAACCACGTGTCTCGTAATTTTACACCTCTTTATGAATCTTTGCATAATGTGATGTTGAAGCTAATTAATGCTAATGTTTTTACGCTTCCTCCCATTAATCTAATTGTTTTGTCCAAGCAATCATCCAAATCCCTTGATCCTAAAGCATTTTTCCAATACCATCATCAACCTAGTAATGATACTAAAAAAAAATTTATTTAAAGACTATGTCCAAGACCTCGATGATTCTAATATTTTAATTGTTAAGGGTGTTAATGATAAAGGAAACAAATTTGTTTCCCCTCCCAACAAAAACTTTCAAATCTACACCAATCCCTTACCTTCCCATTCTACCAATACCGTTAAGTCTACACAATCATTACCTTCCTCTTCCACCAGTGTTGTTGCCTCTCTTGAACCCACTATTATGAATTCATATCATATGTATATTGAGGCCAACAATGTTGTCAACCTTATTGATCAATCCAAACCTAGAGTCAAGTCGAAACATAAAATTTGCATTACATTTTATCTTAAGGAGACTATTAGGGCACCTAATGGTCCTCTTTACATTGTTGTGAATATTAATGGTCTTCCCTCTCGTGGTTTCCTTATAGATCCTAATTTCATGGTGAATGTTATAATTGAAGAGCATCTTTTCACAAGACACCTCCATTGAAGCTCCTATGATAAATCAAGTGTGATGATTCAAACTTGTAATGGTTTTACTTGTTCTACCCATGGTTGCATTACCATTCTCATTGAATTTGGTAAGAAATCTTTAGATGTCACCTTTGTTGTCATCCCAACTTCTGATCAATGTAAAGTTAGACTTGGCCTTCCTTGGCTCACTTCCATGAAAGTTGTGGTCTCTCTTATCCACAATGTTTTAAATTACCCCATAGTAGATAAATCATCACCATTAATCATAATCTCTATCAACCTTTAGCGAGTTGTGGGAACTTTAACCTTGAATTATTTTGGCCTAGTATGCCTCAACCAATTTGACCTCACCAATATCATTTCTCCTTATCTTATCAAAAATTCAAATCCCAAAAGATTTGTGAATTTAGCAATCCTAAGGATTCCCCATCTCCTTATCCTAGACTTGGACTCCTTCCTACACCTTTCATCCCTCTTATTCATGCTTACGTCCCACTGCCTATATTTTACAAACATCTTACATCTCTTATCTCTCAACCTAGTGTGGTTCCTTTTGTTCTTATTCCAAAAGAATAAAAGGACCCAATGTTTATAGATCCTAAAACTACCCAAATTTCAAACATAATCATTGTGCTTTTAATAGTCGTCATAAATGCTTTGCTAAAGCTCGTGAGCTTGTTTCCCAAGATATTTTCTCCCCTAAAATACCTTATGATGCCTTCATTCCCCATGACCAACCTATACATAGCCCAAGGGATGAACTTAATCTAAAGAAAATCAAATTGAATAAACATGGTGACTTTTCTATTTATATCAAACATCCTATTATGAATAATTTGGATGAAGAAGATACTCTTGTAATGATGATGATGACATAAAAATTTGTTTCTAAAACAAAATATGTTAATTCTAACAATTCTAATGACATGTATGATCTTATTGATGTTACTCATGACTTATCTACTAGATTTTAACAAATGTTATCCCTAGATCCTGTCTACAAACAAAGTGACTCGTCATAGAGCATGGTCCTTGTTTGGAACTTGTGATAGCTTCATTTGTCAAGATCAATGTTGTGCATCTTGTGCTTTTCCCACCTTACCTAAATATTAAAGGCTAAGATGGGGAGGCAGGTGATATGCTTGATTAGCTCCTCTTTTACTATCGAAACTTTAGTGTGTTTTCCCATTCATGTTGTGCTTCCCTAGTGATGTGTGCTTGTTGTATGTTTTTTAAAGATTTCTTTAGATGACCCTTGTTGCTTTGTTGGTGCAATACATTAAAGGAATCAACCTTTCATGACATTCCTCTATTTGTATCAATTTTATTCAATATGTTATATGCATGTTATGGCATGCATGTTCTTTTATCGTAAATGTGTCTTTGTGTTGTCTGATTGAGGACAATGTGTCTTTATTTTTATATCTTACATGATCTTCTTCCATCGTGCTCATAGTTTTTTTGCCTCTGGGGGATGATGTTAATTCATTTTTCTATAATTATTGATATCCATGCAATATCATATGATCATGCTAACCCTAGAGTTGGTGGATCCCTTTGTTCTCTCTTCTGTCATGTGCTTTATTTTCCTTGGTTTGCCCTTACTTGGGGGCATATCATAGTGGAAACATCTTATGGATGCATGTATGATATATTAAATTCATCACTCTTGTTAAGGCATTTACAATCACTTTAACATGCAGGAATACACTCCGCTCCTTGTTTCACATTTTGCACACATACACAATAATTCAATTCATTTAGCAGATGGCTAAGGATATTGTGCTTTTCTTGGATTCATTTTTCATTAGATTATCACACCCTATGAATTATTTAGTGGATCCCTTTGGATGCTATGTTTTCCTTAGGGTTGATCCTTCTTTTCTAGTTCTCTTGTGAAGACAATGCTTTCCTTAGGACTGGTCCTATTGTGGCAGATTTCCTTGTGGAAAATACTTCACTTGGTTATCATTTTTTATGGATTGACTAACATAACACAGTTTGGTAGACTATCAATTCCATCTTTACACTATTTTTTTTGCTTTCTTTTTTTTTTTTTAATTTTTTTTTCTCTTTGCATGGTCTATAGTAAGTCAAAACCTTACTGGGACTCTCTCTCTCTCTCTCTCTCTCTCTCTCTCTCTCTCTCTCTCTCTCTCTCTCTCTCTCTCTCTCTCTCTCTCTCTCTCTCTCTCTCTAGTGTTTCTTCTTTTTATCTTGATTTTGGATTTGATGGGGACCTAAGTCGCTTGGGGCCTCAGTGTCTCCTTATCTCCTTAAACTTGATAAAATTTTCAAATGCTATAATCTAATTTACTACGAGCATGAGGTAATATCATGCTCCTGCTAAAGTGGGGGCTAAATATATTATCCTAAATTGTAAGAGCTTATAATTAGATACTCAATTAGGCCCCATTTTAGTGTCTTTGGGTTTTCATGTCCATTATGCTTGATCCAACCCCATACCACTTATCTTTTTGGCATTCTCTCTGCATTCCCAACTCCCAAAACCAATTTCATTAATTTTGGGAGGAATATCTTTGCCCACTCGACCTATTCCTTGACTATTTCCTTCAAAATTTAATTGGAGGTCTGTCTCAATAGTTAATTGGGAATTTCATAATCACGTCAATCTCCTCTACATTTTGATCCCTGAAATGTTGTGAGAGGTATATAAACACCCTGCCTCTCATAATTTTGAATCCAATTTCAAGGCGAGCAATCAAGCATTCTTAAAGCATCCAAAGTATCCTATGAAGGAAATCTTCTCTATTGTAGAAATATTCTCTCCCTCGTTAAGGCCAAGTAGAGGAGACCTCAATCAAGAAGGAACATCCTTTATTCATTCACATCCATTCTTCAAGGCAAGAGTCAATCAAGCATAATGTCTGTGGAGATATGAGGAGTACTTGTAGATCTATGCATTTCTAAAGATCAACCTTTCTTATTCTCTACATTTTGAGATCCAACAACTACATACAACTAAATTTCAAGCAACTTGTAAGAATATTCATAGACATTACGACATAAATTCTATCCATGAAGGCATGAACATTTACATTGTAGATATAATATCTACTTTACATTTACAAGCTTTCCTTTCATGCATATTTAATTTATATTTCAAGATTGATTCATCAATCGAGGTTTGACTGAGGCAAACCCCTTTCTACATAACATTTTCCTCTTTTTCTATGTACAGATATAGGTAGCATTCACACCGAGTTAGATATGGGCAATTCAAGACCTCGCAAACAATCTGAGGCTAAAAATAGGCAAAGGTGCAAGGAACAAGTCATACCAGGTGACCTAGTACCCCCCAAAAATATTCTCAAATTGGTTTCACAAATCAGTGACATCTTCTAGACCTTGTTTCTGGCATTTGCATCGAGTTGTCTAATCTTTGTTATTTTGTGCATCCTGAAACTTGTTTTTTTTTTTAATATATATTGAGCCCTCTATCTTGCACTAGCCAATCATATACCCTTGATAAATCTTCTCTAGTACACAATCATGAAAGATCATTGCACCTACTTAGCGCTTAAGTCCTACTTGAGCTTAGTGTGTCTTCTTCCTTCAAATGTACGTAATTGATTTGTTAGGTGTTGCATTAGGAAACCATTCTAGAACCTCTTATTATTCTCCAGACCACACTCTTTTATAATACAATTACATTATCAAATAAATGTGTTGCATGTATCATTTTAGGTCTATTAAATGGTTGTTTGATATCTTTAATCCTACACTTTAAAGTGTGAAGTCATTCTAATTGAGAAGAAGTTAACCCTTGCAATTCAACATTTTTTTCAAAAGTGTTTCTAAAAAATTATTTTCCTTGTGTACATTTAGACATTATAAATCAAAACAAGTGAAAAACAACAATCCATAATCAATTGGAGAAGACCTTCAAATTATAGTACAAATTTATGCACAACTTTAGGCTTGCATTTGTATTGCAATGACAAACTATAATTGAAAAATTCAATTTACATAATCTAGATATTTTCATTTTAGTAATAACTATAATTAGAGAACCTTGGAAAATTAGTTTCAAACTGTTTAATGCTGAATGTGGACCTCTCTATCCAACATAAAACCCAACATAGTCATTACACAATCAAAGAACTCACAAAGACAAACATGGATTGTTTGTTCTGCAAGCGTGATTGAAGCGACCTGTTGCCTCCTAATTAGATGTGATTGTTGAAGTGTACCCTCAAAACGAGAGCCAACAACCTGACCATTGCTAATACGGAGGATTTTAAAGTGGAGGTGTGTGTAGAAGAGCTATCAAATGTGAGAAATCTGCATATAGATATGAGCAAGTGCAGCTATTCTATGAATTGAGACATGATTAATCTATGAAAGAAATGCTTTTAAGCTAGAATTGAACTTGCAAATGAATCTAGAAAGCTTTGAAAGTACAAGATTGAATTGTTAGCCTTATAAGTAGAGCAT
>MU226149.1:1236637-1255118 GCA_018584345.1 Thuja plicata | reverse complement strand
TTTACCTTTTTGACAATTCTTGCACATGATGTTGTCAGGCTTTGTCATCGTCGGTAAGCCTCTTACATTTCTCCTTCTACTTATTTTCATCATGTTGTCAAAATTCACATGACACAATATTTTGTGCCACAACTATATGTCTTTGTTTCTATTCTTTAAGCAAGTGGTGTTAGTATCATTCAGATAGAATAAGTTACCTTTTGTCTGCTCACCGGTACCAATCAATCTTCCTGATTCATTGAAGATCTTTACCTTCTTATTCTCAAATGCTACTCTGTGACCTGAATTATTCAACTGAGAAACACTCAATAGATTGTAATTCAATCTTTTTACCCAATAATCATTTTCACATTTAATCAGGTTGTTCAACATTATAGTTCCTTTACCTTCAACTGGACAAGGTGTATCATTACCCATTCTTACTATACCACCATTATAATACTCAAAAGTGTTAAACTTTTCTTTCTCACTGGTCATGTGGTGAGTGCAGCCACTATCTATAATCTAGATGTCATTTTTGCTAACCTTAGATATGAGTGCAGTTTCTTCATCTGAATCATCCTTCACAGCCATAAATACCATCTTGATGTCTTCATTAGGTTTGGTGTCAGTATCTTCATCTTTTCAAGTAGCTAGGTAGCTGGCTTTCTTTCCTTTGTCCTTGTAGTCTCAGGTATCTCTTGTTTATGATTGTCAGTAACCTCTGTAATCTTTGTTATCACCTATGTCAGATTTCTTCTCAAAAGATCTATCATTACTTTTGTCATCTTTTCTTCTGTTAGGACATATTGCAGCAAAGTGTCCAATCTCTTTATAATTAAAGCATACAAGTGGTAACTTGCCTTTGTATTTAACTTTGCCTCTATGCATTCTTCTAGCCATAAGTGCTTCTATTTCAACTAGATTTTCTTCTTCACTTTCACTTTCACTATCTTTTCTAGATGTGTGTCTATGACTTGATTTGCTTTTTCCCATAGAAGACTTAAATGCAGACTCTAAGTTTGGTAAGACACTATTATCAAAGTTGTTCATCTCAAATGAAATCAGTCTACCAATTAAACTATCAAGACTAACTGTATTTCTTGCTACTGCTCTCATTTCTTGAATGGCAGAAACTCTAATAGCATATACAGGCAGTAAGGTTCTTAAGATTTTACTTACCAATGTCTCCTCTTCAAGTGTACCTCCAACTCCTTGTATAGCATTGAATACTTCTTTTATTCTTGTGTTGTACTGTGTGATGTTTTTTCCTTCTTTCATTCTGAGATCATCAAACTTTCCTCTAAGGCTTTCTCCCTTGGCTCTCAGAATATTTTTATCACCTCCATGTACAAGCTTCAGTTTGTCCCACATCTACTTTGCAGTCTTGCAATCCCTGACATCTTCAAGTTCAACATCAGAGAGTGAGGAAGAAAGCTCTATAACCATGCAGTTATGTTCATGCTTCTCTCTCAATTGATCTACCGTGAATACTCATGTGGGCAACACATATTCATTATCTAGGAATTGAGTAACATCATTACCAATACTTGATAAGTGGAGTCTTATCCTGCTTTTCCATGAAGCGAAATTTGTCTTTGTTCAACTTGGGCACATCTCGTCTGTTCATCTTGTGATCTTGACTTAGGTCTTGAAACCTTTATTTCTAAGCACACAAGCTCCAATATCAACTGTTAGTAATAACTGAGAAGGGGGGGTGAATCAATGGCCTAAAAAAAATATCCTTCAAACTTAACCACCAATCAATAAACCTTAGATTATTAAGTCCCTACAAGATGCATGCCATGAAATACTTATAATGATTAACTGTCCGTTAGTGTTCTCTGTCAATCCTTATTCTTTCTTGATTACCGATAAGTAGTATAACTATTTACCGAAACTCAGTAAATAAGAAGAGTATATTGATCAATCCAGTGTTAACTATGTCAGATACAAAACAATAAAGAAATGAATCATACACACATAGCACATAAATTTTTAACGTGGAGACCCTGTTAAGGGAAAAACCACTGGGACCGGTACCCCAATTTTTCACTCTTCTAAAGTGAGCCCTGTTAGGAGCCAACCCTATTAAAGCTAACAAACACACTGTTAAGTGTGACCTTGTTAGAAGATTTTATACATAGAGGTTGTCACTTAGTATCGGGCATCTACTGCTACCATCCTTAAATCAGCGTCCTTCTTAGACTGTCAATAGGTATCGGGCAAGTCCAATGCTAATTTCATGAATCAACCTTTTTGGCACTCCTTGGGATGTACCTCAATATATAGAAGACTGTCAAGTCTTGCTTGGTTAAGAGACTTGATGCTTCAATGGTTAAACTGAAACACTATGACCTATTTCTAATGCAACTTTGAATTACAGATTTTTAGATCTATTTAAGTACATTACCTCTCTGATCAATGTATCAATTCAATTCTTTGTGCTCCACACTTTCTGCTCTGTGATGCTGTGCTTCACTTTTTGTCGGTGTCTATAGAATTCCTTAGATCTCCTTCAACTTGATTGATCAGGACTATATGAAGATATTCTTCATCAGTTTCTCTTCATCATCTTTTTCTACTCACTCCTCTTAATCCCATTCATAATTGAATTAAGGTTGTCTCTTATATAGACATGATATTCACTATTTCTTGATTCTTGGTGTCAAAAACAATCCAACCAATTAGATTTAAAGCATAACTCCTGATTTGTCTTGTAATTATCTTCTTGCCAACTATACAAATCATCTTTAAATCAATCACTTAACTCTGGTCGAATAAAACAAAGAAAACAACCAGTTAAGTCTATCTTTAGCTCTTGCCAGCTAGATATTTTATCATTTTCTAAACTCTTTGTTCCATCGGTCACCTTTGTAGTTAGTTTTCGGTGACAACTGACAGTTCCATCGGTGACAACTGACAGTTCCATTGGTGAGACTCTAGTTAGCTTCACGATCTCCGTCCGTCGGGCATCATTAGAATTTTAATCGTCGAGAAACCTTCTGACTTTGCTCGTCGGGCATCATTAGAATTTTACTCGTCGAGAAACCTTCTAACTTTGCTCATCGAGCATCAATGTGGTTTTGCTTCGTTGGGCAACACTATACTTTAGCTCGCCAGGTATCACTGTGACTATTCTTCTTTGCTCTGACTGTCAGTGTTGTTTGTCACTAAGTAAATAATTGACTTTTATGTATTTCTGAAAGCACAATGTTTATTCCTTTGGTTCTCTGAAGTCTTTGGCATTATGTACATGACCATACAGATGATATTAAGTTGACATCAATGACAATACAATACATTAACTTATTTAATGCCTTGCATTATCTTCAACTTATCATTGTCAAACATTCAATCAGTTTCCTGTCATCAATATCTCCTCATTTTGGTAACCATGATCAAGGTTTTAAGTGATTTCCTAATTTTTGCATAGAAGCATTCAAGATCAAGTTGCATGCATTATTCAAGCATTCTATGACATTTTAAAGATAATCTTCTCCATTGTAGAAAGCTTCTCTCCCATGATGGCCAAGTAGAGGAATTCTCAATCAAGCAAGAAGTTCCTTTTGTCCATCTACATGCATTTCATTCATGCATTATTCAAGGAAAGAGTCCATCAAGCATAATGAAATTGAAGATATTGGAAAGGAATTCGAGTTTGTGAAAGGCATCCTTGATTCCTTCCTATATTCCAATGTTCAAAAACTACAATCAAGAAACATACAAGTATCCTCGTGGATATGTGCAATCTTAATATCCATTCATGAAGGTATATACATTTACAAGGTAGATCTAATATTTACCTTTACATTTACATAATTTCCTTTATGAAATTTCATTTACATTTTAAGGTTGATTCCTAAATAGGGGTTTGACTAAGGCAAACCCCTTTCAACACAATAATTTCCCATTTTTTTGTGCACAGGAACATGTGGCAAATTTGTCATCGTAAATCTAGAAAGTAAAAGATCCGACAGTCTATCCCAAAAAATTTCAGACAAAAGTGTGGGGTATACAACAAAAAAGGTGTCCTATACACACTAGATATGCTTCAAATTGAAACCATGGGTCAAATCTATTATTTAGTTGTTTCAGGTCACTACATGTTAATGTTTGACTTATGTTATTATGTTAATGTTCAATCTTTTCAATTTTGCTTACTTAGTCATCTATCTAGTATTAGTCAACCATATCGCCTCAAATCCAACTCATCCTAATCATTATCACAAAGGGTCATTGAATCATTTAGTGCTTAAGTCCTACTTGAGCATATTATTTCACCTTCTTTATGATTTTGCAATTAGGAAAAGTTGGACTACCTCTCTATCCCACATTTCATTCCCCTATAACCATCCTTTTTTTATTGCACATTTTGGCGAACCCTACTCATAAAATTTACATTTTTATTTAGATGTCTATATATATTTCATTTACATATAACTAGTAAGCACTCCTTTCATTTATTGTTTGTACATTTGCATTGATGAAAAAAAAGACAAAAAAAATTTCTATATTGTTTCATGCATTTTTTCCTCATTTTTTACTTTTAGATTAGTTTAATAATGCATAGAATTTCTCAAGATGATATTGGCTTATCCACCATTCTATCACTTTATCCCTCTCCTAAGGACCCTCCTATTCATGATGAAATTTTGGCTCAAGAATATTTTCTAAACCCTTCTTTTAATGATCTCTCTCTTTGGGGAGAAGCATTGAAGATTGATGTTAACTCTTCTCTTGATGTGTCTCCCACATGAGAATACCTTGGTGATAATTATAGATTCCCCTCATGATACCTTACCTCCTAGTAATTTAAATTAATCTCCATTTAGGAATGAATCTTTAGTGAATTATTATTATCCCTCTCCTAGTTTTTGTTTTATTTATACTCCCAGTGATCTCCCTATTTGGGATGAACCACTAGGCAATGATGTTGATTATTCTTTAGCACATGAAACAACCTTGATAAAAAAATATGATATCATTTTTAACATTTATTCTACTTATTTTTGGTGATATTCCCTCTATAGATGACACATTCATGTGATGTTGACCTTTCTCCTAAGATGTACCCCCTTTATGAGGATATTATAAATACCTTTCTTAATATCACCTTACCTTCATTAAATGGAATCCCTTTTATCGATGAAGCATTAATGGAAATCCCTAATCCCCAATCTAAAGATTGTTCTACTCACAAGGTTACCCTGGAAGGAGAGGATAATATCATTATCACTTTCCTTGATGCTCTTCATTATAGAGATATAACCTTGAACAATCAAGATCCTAATCAAGACAATGTTGTTAATATTTTGGGTAGTGAAAGACCCAAGGTTATTGTTCATCTTTGTCAAGATACCCCTCAACCTCAACCAGTAATTGTGGTAAAAGGTGGTCAATAATTCAATTATCATTCAGTTTCTCACACATGCAATACAAGAAATAATAGACAACCTAACAATTAAGTTGTTCCTCCTTCTCTTCCCACTTCTCAACCAATGATTCCTCCTGCACCCCATCTCCCTCAAAATTTTGGAAAGGAATACAAATTTTTAGATCAAATTCGTGCTACTCCTACGTGTTGACGGGGTTTTGCTGACCGGGTCCGCCAACAGTCATAAATTGTCACCGGGTTCTGGGGATACCAGCCAACTCCGCCTGTAAAGGTTGTCCGGGGAAATTATATTCTCCGGGCCTTCAAGCACTTGGGTGTCGGGTGACGACGGCGCGGGGCTCAGTTGGGAGAAGTGACTATTTTCGAGGGGGATAGCTGGTTTCTTCAACTCAATACCTCTGGGGATTCAATAAAGTAAGGTTTCCCCTAGCATTCTACACTCAGCAAATGAAACGAAAAAGATCTTGCAGGGTTAGAAGCACTTCATCTAACTATAGTCAGGTTTAACATTCGGAACATCAACAACACTCTGATAGACTACACTAAATACCGAAGAAATACATAACCGTTAGTCAACATTTTATCAGTAACGGGAGTAAAGAGGTTATCAATCTATTTTAACATATCAGAGTAAAAGACATAGAGAATGTAAAACATGAAATACCATTAACTCAGAAGCAGGAATGCCAACAACATCATTGAAAAGAATTCTTCCTTCTTCATTAATGTCTCTTCCAGCAAGCACTGGTGTGCGATACAATGGTGGCTCCAGGGGAGCATCTAACTACTGAAACAGAACAATGGAGCATTGAGCTCTTCAACTTAAAATGAGGAATCACTTTGCTATTACTATGGACAACAAAATCATCAATTTCGCCGACCCCTGGAAATGGGCCAGTCTAGCTATTTATACAACTCTCTTCTAACCCTAACCCTATTTTACATCATGTTTCAATAAAATACAATATCTGGGGGCCGGTACTACCTGCGCCACCCTACAAAAGACGTTGAGACAGAATAGGTCTACCATTTCAGAAGAATAAGACATGAATATACAGCGGAAGAATTGGCCTTGGGAAGAGAGCTGAGAAGAAAGAAGAAGAAAATAGGTCCCCTAGGGATCGAGGCTACATGCCTCATAAATGGGAAACATGACACCCTATCTCCAATGTGCCAAGTGTACCTCTGAGTGGTGCCTCGGGAAGACCATCCTGTCATAAAACCAACTGTTGATTCGATGCCGCTTTGATGTAGCTAACCACCTTCTAACAACCTTTATTAACCACTTCTGAAAGTGACCGGTCGGCCTCAGGGACTGGGACACGGATCACTTTGAAAGAATACAAAATTTTGGATCCGGGACTCCGGGATCTGGGAATTTACGTCCCAAAAAGAATAAAGAATACTCAATGCCCGAGTTTCCCCAGCCTCCGGAGAAAGCTCAAGGTTGCTTATTATCGTTAAAAGCCCGGAGGAGGCAGGAAATTCTATCTTCATCTATATCTTTTAGGGTGGCTCTTCGGTACTTGGCCACTTCAATTTGTTCCCCCAGGTCTGGAACATTCTCTTTAAACTCGTCGGCCATTCTTACCGCATCATGACCACTAAGTATCATGCGAGTTAACTTCTCCATCTGGGCCCCATCTATCCCCTCCGGAGATTGATATCGAGACTTCATTATTTCATCAAAACTCCCCAAAACTGAATCTTCAGGGGTACATGTATCTGTGCTAAGGGGATCAGCCCTAGAAGTCTTTATTACAAAAGACTTATACAAATTGAAAGAATATTTCACGGTGTTAACCTTATCTTGCAGAGACCCTACTAGTTGCTTGATCACCTCCAATGTGAGGTCAAGTCTGGAGTGCTGGGTTCTGACAAAATCAAATGATTCATCCCCCAGAATTCTAGATTCAAAAATCATATCCTCCCCCAAGGTAAGGAGTTCTTCGAGCTCCACCTTCCATGCCTGGTAATTCTGGGCATCACCCTCCCATAGGTCAATAAGAGTCTCCGCCTGGTGAATGACCTGCCAGGCCGTGTATAAATCTGGGAGGGTGGACACCAGGAAACGCCGGGTGTTTCCTATCTGCAGGGCAACCCACTCGTCCATTACCTGGGCTTTCTTCTTCATTACTCATAGGGAGTCTATGTCACTCTGCGGTAGATCTTCAGAGGTGGAGGCCTCCAGAGGAGCGGCATTGATGGGTCGAGCCATCTCAGTGAGCAACCCCATAAGGTTTGCGTTCTTTTCCTTCTCTACTTTGAGCCTCTGGGATTCCTTTTCATATCGAGCTTCCACTGCCCTTGCTGCCTCCTTCAGCAAGTCTACCTCACCTTGCTTTCCCCTCTTTCCTAATGATACCTCTGCAACATTATAGTCTCCAGGATCTGCGGTTGCTTCATCGGCATCTGGGGGAGGTGTTGCCACAATGGCAACTGTTTCTCCACCCGACCCAGTTCGAAGGGTATGAATTGTCCAGGATTTCTTGGCCTTTGGCAGGGCCTGGACTTGGGCCATCATTTTGGCCAGGGAGAGAGGGATCACGGTAGCGGATTGAGCTTTTCTTTTCCTTCTCTCTATCAGCCACTGAGGTGGTAGGGGTGGCCTTCTTGCCAAATTTTTTTCTCTTGGTTCTTCCCCAGTGTTTTGTGGCTGTTGTTCCTCAGTAACGTGGACTTCATTCGTCCCTCCCCCTGCATCAACTTCTTCTGCAACAACATTTTCTTCATCAACCTCCATCTCCTCAGCCTTGTCCTCTATGTCTATTACTTTGTCGGGACTCTGTTAGGCTTCCTCGGGGATTTCTTCTTTGAGCTTCTCTTCTTGTTGTTCTTCTTCTTCTGTCGGGGCTTCTTCCTCTGTTGGCACCTCTTTTGGCAGTAGGGGAGGTGTTGGGCCGAGATTTAGAGTTTGGGCCGCTGTGATCACCTACCCAAAAGTTGCCCCCGGGAGTGGCCCTTGGAACATGGCGGCTGGGGTTACGGTTATTCCCTAAGGTCTAGTTCCCCCAGCGGGTGCCATTTTTTCACCTTGCTTTTGTTGGTCCACTCCCAGACTTTGCATCGCTTGAGCCCTGGAGGCAATCTCTGGTTCTAGCTCTTTTTCTTCTACCCGCTTCTCTTGTTCCCGTGCAGGCTCTTGTTCTGCCCCAGGGACCTCTGCCTCTATTTGTGTATTGTCCCCCTACAAATTTTTGAACTCATCAGTCGCAAATACATCATCAAATTCTTCTTGCAGAGGGGGACTGGCCGGGACTTCTGCAGGTTCTGTTTCCTTCTCCGGCTCTGGGGAATTGGAAGAGAGGATTTCTACTTGTTGGGGTTGGGATGTCCCCTACTCCGGCTCTGCCTTAGGCTTTTTACTGAGCTTCTTCTTTCTCTAGGTAACCAGAGGTGGCCCCGCATCTCTTATTGCTACTGCCTCCAGGGGATCCACCCCCATTGCCCTCACCATTGAGGCTGCCAATGACGGGGAGGAGGAGGGACGAAGTGGCCCGACCATGAGCAGTGGAGTGGCCAGCCTCGTTATTAATTGCTCCCTCATCTGCTGGGAGGCTGCCACTGATTGTTTTATCTATTCCTTGATGGGGAATTCTTGAACGGGAGGGGTGGTGTCTATTCTTTTTCCTTTATCTGCTCCCTGCGAAGAAGTCCCGGCCCCCTGAGTCAATCTTGGTGCCGGCGGTGGAGTTAATTTGGGTATCGACTGGGTTGCTCTACGGGTACTCCTGGGGTACACCTTCTTAAAATAGGTGTGGCTTCACTTGATCACCTCTTGAGTGAAGTCTTTAATTGTGGGCCCTTCCTGGGCGTCCCAGTTCACTAGTGGGAGAGCCCTTGTATCGATCCCCTTTGCCTTGTACTGGGGATCGACAGTTGGGGCGGCGTCTGAGAAGTCTGTCGGGAACCTCTGAAGCTTCAGCTTCTGCATCATGCCGGCCATCATTCTGATGTAGTTCCTGCTGCGCACCTCCACATCATCTTGGAAATCTGCCCAGAAGTCCTCCATATGGATATGATGGGGCTCAGAAGCCCGGGGCAGTGTCGTTGCAATCCTGCCATGCGGATCAAAAAAATTTCGCGCCAGATAAAATTCCTACAGGTTGTAACTTTTTAGTTCATTGTCCACCTCCTTTGCGGCGGCTAGACTGCATGTGTAGTTCCCACAGGTTATTGGGAATGGAATGTTGGGGATCTTTTTGAGGGCAAAGAGGGCATGTACCTCCATCATTTGCCTGCAGTACTCCAAGAGCACGATCTTGTCCCCATAATGTTTGGGCAACAAGTAGGGTTTTCTGGAGAAGCCGGTGACCCTAATGTAGGTGTGTTGTTGGAATTGGATATAGTAATGTCCATAAATATGGACCAAATTCATCGCCTCGGAGGACAGGCGGTATCCGACATCCCGGGTGGGTGTAAGCAGATTATAATAAATGAACGCATCGTTTACCCGATAAAAACTGGGGAAGCTAGCCTCCCATTGGACCTGTGGGAAATGGTCCCACAGTGCCTTTTGTCTTGGGCCAATCCCAAGCACACCATCTATGAGTAGGCCGTGGGCGTGGGGCCTCTGTTGCACCAGGGCCCAGAAAACATAGGAAGACATGTAGAATTTCTTCTTCCTGTTCAGTTGTTGGAATTGGGAGTTGACGTGGTTGGAGATTATTGTCACCCAGTCGAAGTATCCTCCCTTGGTGGAGATGCCGGGGAGGAAGTAGTACATCCATCAAGAAAAATCTTGGGCGGAGGGCTGCCCAAAGACCTGGGCCAATGCTATCATTCCCATCTGGATGCTCTCTTTGAACTCAGAGCGGGGAATTTCTATCTTCATTCTTTTAGGGTCCCTCTTTGGGGCCTTGAGCCAATGGGTATTCATGTATACTCGGGCGGCATCCTCCAGCTGTGTGAATTAGCCCAAGGCATCATTCTTTGTAACCACCAAGGCCTTATCGAATTGTGGGATTCCCAGGCTTGCCTGGAATGTAACTGGGTTGAGGGACACCAGAGGAGTGGGGTATCCCGTTGGTTCTGCGGCCGCGAGCATAATGACCCAAACAGAAGAGTTGTAGTTGGTGGCTAGTGTCAAAATAAGCTCCAGAGATTGCACGGAGCACGAGAAACAAGTCACCCTGAGGATTTTGGAGTTCCCGATGTTGATCGCCAGCTGATCTCCAGCCTGTCGCTGGATGTGCATTATTTTCACCGAGGCCTGCATCTCTGGCCATGTTCCGACACTAGTGTCGGTTATCAGCTTGACCTTAGACTCAATCTTAGAGCCCATGATGACGTTGTCCTACACAAATTTCATTGTCAGGGGCATCTTCTCCAGGGCCTTCTCCATCTTGGATTTTACTGCTGCCCTGGTTTCTGCTGCGGAAGGTAGTTCCAGACTTCCGGGTGGAGAAGATGCGGATGCTTCAGACATGTTTGGGAAATAAAATCCAGGAACCTGCGAGGTAAAGCGACCGTCAGAACACATTTATCAAAATAAAAATTCTGGGGTCCGGAGATCTTACCATCGCGATGCTCACTTTTCCTGAAAAGTTAGTTTCATTCAGAAATAACCGAAAAGCAAACGCACCATATAAACTTAGGCTTTTATTACACATCTGGGTCCGGGCATTTTTATCACACTTGGTAAAGACACAAGATGGATGATGGTAGGAGACCCGAAGCCCGAAGAAGTGACCGTTGGTGAGGACGTGTAAAAAGGCAAGTCATCAAGCCGACGTGGGTGCCACGTGCGTAGGTATTAAATGGAAGTTATGGCGATGACGACGGAGCCAACTGTCTGAATACGCAAAAAGTGAAGGCCACTTGGCTAGAATTGATTATGCACATGGGACATAAATGAGGTTCTGACAGACTTCATGGAGGAGAGAGAAAACTGCCTGTTTGAAACCGACCGAGAGCCCAAACATGTGGTTTTCTGCCTCGAAGTGAGTTCATGGGTGGAAAACTAGAAACACAGGTGACTCGACCAGCTTTTCAAGCCACCTGAAAGGATATACATGAGGGCCAAAGGATATACACATAGAAATAGAGGGATATACAGAGACTATACACAAATATACACGCATATACACAAAATATACAATGCGAAATGATGTCCACAGGAAAACCAGACAAGACAAAGACATATATACAGCTATCTACACATTTTACAGATGGACCAATTTTGCATAGAGGGCGGACAACCCTCTGGCAGAGCTGACCCACCAACGGGCGGCAAAACCAGAAAACAACAAACAAACCGAACATAAAAATGACAAAACAAACAAGACAGACGAAACCAAACAAAATAGAAGAAAACCAGAGAGGCAGGAACGGAAAGACCAACCTAAGAACGCAGAAGGCAGAGGAAAGGGAGGAGTTACTATGGGAGCTCTGCAACAGCTTCAGTCGCCAAACGGTTACAATCGCCACCACGAAGCACTCATAATTGCCTGAAAGTGACTGGAAGTGTCAAGCGTTGATTATCACTAATTCTCTGCAAATACTCTGTTAATCGCTTTGAAATCGCTCTATTAATGGCTCTGAGTGCTCGAAAGTTTTAATTGTGGTAAATGTGAAAGTGATAGATAAGTTCTATTTATACCCGCGGTAAAAAGGGTAATCCTCACCCTTCCGGCAATCTCCGGACAAGCAAACCTCCAGACCCCGGGCCTGGGGATTCCCTGTGATGATATCCTTGAGAACATCGGGGCGAAGAATCTTAGAGTCCAGAGTCCGGTTCCAAATGAAGAATGACCTCCGGGACCGGAGTCCTGAAGACGAAAACCAAACAAACAAAGCACCACACCGGGGAAGAAAACCCCGAAGAAAGAAAACAGAAGGGAAAGAAAGACAAGGCAAAGCCGCAAGCAAAAACAAAAAGGGGGACCCAACATTTTGCACACAAAATGTAGGGACGGGGATGCGAGGCATAACACTACTAAGATATCTCTTTGGGAACTTCTTCAAACTTCATCTACATACCAAGAAGCGTTACAACAAGCTTTAAGAAACATGCATCCTAAGGAGATTCAAGAACAAAATGATTATCTTATGGTTGTCCTTATAAATGCTAATCTTATTCAAGTAACTTTAATTGATAATGAATCTGGTTGTAATGTGTGTATCATGTATTTGATGCATAAATTTAAGGTGGATACTTCATTGATTCAACCTAATTATATTCCTATATATGACCTTGACAATGTTTCTGAAAATGCCTTAGGTATCATAACCTTACCTTTTAAGGTGGGTCCTGTTATTTTACCCACACCTATTCATGCCATGATCAATACTCTCGCTTATAATATTCTCTTAGGATGACCATGGATACATGTCATCCAAGCTATCCCTTAAACACTTCATCGTAGAGTTAAGTTCATTTATATAAAAAAACATCATTTGTACCCTTGTTGTTGTTGATAAGTTCCAAAATTACTAATGAAATAAATCTGATTCTCCATCCATTCCTAAACCATTTCAACAAGATATATCTCATCCTCCTAAAAGTTCCCTTTTAGAAGATGATTCAGGTTCATTATATTTTAAACCATCTTTTGTGGGAGAATACAAAGTTCTCAAGTTTAACATAGGACCCTTTAAAGGGCCTAGTGTGTCATTTGTCCAACCCCGTTCTCCAAGTAATTCAACTCATAATATTCAAAATTGTTTAGGATACATGCAATAAAGTGTCGAGACTCATGAGAAACCTACCTCACACTTGCTTTTACAAGGGTTTGGTTTCCAACCTCCTCCTTTGTCTATATCCCTTCCACTATCCTCTAACACTTCTTTTATGCCTCGGTTTAATCAAGAGACCATGTTGTCTAACCTTCTTCATGCTAAGTTGATTACTTGACCCAAACAAAAGAAGAAGTGTATCCAAAACCTTGTGAATATTCATTTTTGCATGTATCATAGATATCACGACCACTCCACTAATGAATGTCAAGCTTTGCATTACAAAATTCAGAAACTCATTGGTTATGACATCATTCACATAACATGTCACAATGAGTTGATATTAAATTATGATTACTTCAAATAATATTAAGTTCCTATTATGTTGTTCCACACTATGTGACACTGTTACCCTCTCCATTGGGGGCTCATTTTCATTCATGGTGGAACAATTTTAGGTGCAATCATACTTTGTGAGTTACATAATAGTCTTCCTCATTCTTATTATTGTCTCTAAACTTGGGGAGAAAGGGTAGTATTTCAATATCTCATCCTTTCTAAGGATCCATTTTCCCTTGGTTCAACTAGTATATTTATATCATTTGATGTATTTTCTTACGTGGTATTATTTTTTTTTATTATGGATTTTTTCTGATGCAAGAAGTGTGTATCCTTGATTGTAACCTCTTCCTTGTTTGCAATTGTATGTCCAAATAAAAAAATCCCTTACTTCGGGGCTAAAAGTGTGTCATCGTTCATCAAGGATCCATTTATACTAGTTGCATGATATCTTTGTGCATTCATCCCTTGCTTGGCCTCATAGGAGCCATGACTTCTTTGGCTTGGACTAGGTGTTGCTTGGGGATACCTACTTGGTGTTAAAGGTTCTTTATCCTTGTTCTTTTCATTAATATGTCAAAATAGACATTTTTGAATCTTAATGGGGGGGGGGGGTTCATATATGGCCTCCTTATTACAAATATTCTAATTTCTTCAAACATTTCAGGTAGAGTACACTAGCATAATGCAATCTGCTAGGGCTAGATTACATTCTTTTGCACATTTTTGGTGGATTTACTTGGATAAAATGCTTTCCTTAGGCTTATCCTCTTATTAAATTATCACACCCTTTGCATTATTCAGTGGATCCTTAGACTAATCCTTCATTTTTAGATCCTTTGGAGACTATGCTTTCCTTAGGAGTGATCTATTTTTATGAATCCTTTAACGGAGATAAATATTTCCTTAAGGACTGATCCTCTTTTGGTAAATTTTCTAGTGGAATATGCTTCAGTTGGTTATCGTTTTTGGATGGCTTGAATAGCACATCATACCTTGCTAGACCTTAAATTTCATCTTTTATAACTTTACATGGCCCATAACAAGTCAAACTTAGTTGCTCTCTCTCTCTCTCTCTCTAGCATCACCTCTTTTTATCTTGGTTTTGGGTTTGACGAGGACCTAAGTCAATTGGGGGTTTTGTGTCTCCTTGATCTTAATATTTTTTTCCTATGCAATGATCTACTTTACCGTGAGTATGAGATTATCTCATACTCTTCCTAAATTGGGGCTAAATTTACTTTCCTAAAAAGTTATCACCTATAATTAGATACTTTATTAGTCCCCATTTTGGAAAATTTTAATATTTCAGGTCCGTTATTCTTGATCTAGAAACTTGGATCCTCTTATTCTGACATCTTCCCTTCATCCATGACTCCCCATTTCAGTTTGGGCCAATTTTATTAGGTAGAGAATGCATTGGGAATTATATACCTAGGTATACAATGTCTTGGGAATTCTATACCTAGGTATACATTGCCTTAGGTGTTCTATACCTAGGTATACAACACATTGGGCATTGTATACCCTTACTTTTGAGCCCAAATCTAAATGGGTCACCTGTTGAGGTGTTTTAGTGGGAAATTTGTATTTGTGGTCATCTCTCCCAATTTTGACCCCCAAAATGTTGTGAGAAGTATATAAGTGTCCTACCTCTCCCCATTTCAATATTCCTGATCAATATTTCAAGTTCTCTCCTACAATTTCACATCCAAGCATTCTTAAAGCATCCTGAGGTATTTTTAAGGCAATATTATCCATTGTAGAAATATTCTCTCCCATGATGGACAAGTAGAGGAGTTCTCAATCAAGAAAGAAGATCCTTTTTTTCATCTACATGTATTTTGTTCATCAATTCTTCAAGACAAGAGTTTATCAAGCATAACAACATTGAATATATTGGAAAGGTGTTCATACATCTATGCATTTGTGAAAGGAATTCTCGACTCGTTTCTACATTCTAAGGTTCAAAAACTATAATAAAGCAACATAAAAGCATCCTCATGGATATGTGTGATCTTAATATCCATTCATGAAGGTATATATATTTGCAAGGTGGATATAATATTTACCCTTACATTTACATGCTTTCCTTTATGAAATTTCATTTACATACATGGGTTTACACATAAATAGGGGTTTGAACAAGGAAAACCCCTTTCAACCCAACAATTTCCCATTTTCCTATGTGCTAGAACAGGTGGTGAATCTTTCATTGAAAGTTTCAAACAAAAGTCTAGGTTATACAATGTCCAAGGCATTCTATACTCAGGTACACAATGACCAAGGCATCCTATACCCTCCAAATCTACTTCAAACTCAGACCAAAAGTCAAATATGTTCTCTAGTTGTTGTTTCAAGTCACTACAGGTTACTGTCTAACTTCTATTATTTTATATATGTTGAATCTTGTCAATTTTTCTTACTTATCCATCTAGCTTGTATTAGTCAATCATATCCCCTCAAATCCAACTCATCTTGATTATTATCATGAAGGATCATTGACTCATTTAGTGCTTAAGTATTAATTGAGCCAATTGGTTCATCTTACTTCTGAGTGTGCAATTAGAAAAAGGTAGACTACCTCTATATCCCACATTTCATTCCCCCATAACCATCATTTTTCTTATTTTACTCAACTTATTATGTGCTTCTCTATAAATTGAATGGAATAAGGGATTGTATTTTGTAAAGCTCATTTTTGTGGCCTTATCCTTTCATCCATGTTTTTTTTATGGTATTAAAGCCATGATAGGAATCATGATAAATATCTTATAAGTGAGTGAGGACAAGAAAAGAGTTAAAATGGATTGTTACAAATGAATTCATTTTGTCATATTAGGATGACATCATTTATTTGGTCAAGAAGAGGTTGTTAATAGTAGCACTCGTTGGAGGATGGATTGTTGTTTATTGAGTTTCATGTTGGATTTGGTTGATCTATATTTAGGTCTCTTGTTAGAGAGGCACTTTATATATTAGGTTTAGTAATAATTCAACCAAATAGAGGGGATGGTATTATAGAAGAAATTGCTAGAATAGATTTGTACAAAATTTTACCATTGAGAATTCACAACTCTTCCAGTCATCGATAATTATTGGTTGATTATTTAAAAGAGGCCAATCCAAATAAATGTATCACAATTCATGAAAATTGTAGGAATTCCTAGGATAATAGTGTCACTTCCTCCTATCTAACAATATTTTATGACTCTTTATTGACTAGTAATTAGTAATAAAACAAGAAAATAAATCAACATTTTGTTTTGGAAATTTGAATTTGTAAATGGTAGGTAAAAAAGAACTTAAGATTTTCATTAAGTAAAAATCACATGCCTAAAGTAACTCCACATCCCATCCACCATAAACTCCACACCAATATCCATTTAGGATGGAAAACATGGAGATAAACTCAAACTCAAACTCTCTTCCCACGTAATTTTTTTTGACATGTATGCGAGTAAACTGCATATTTTGAATCCACGATAGAGATGAGATGGAGATAACTTCCCCGTATTTCCAGAAGGGACTTCACAAAAACCTCACCACTACACCAACCTATAAATATAATTAAATATTACTTTACACAAATTATCCTTTGGCCACTCATCAATCACACAATAGAAATGAGACAATGAATTACATATCACTACCTTACTTTGTCTTGTGGGCATTCAAGAAAAAAACCATTCTCTTTCTTATTCATTGGTTCTTCTCTTTTATCTCCTATTATTTTTGTGTTTTCAATCTATATCATCCTAAAAAGTTAGCACCCATAATTGGGGGCTCTAGGACCTATTAAACCCCATTTTTGTGATTTCAAGGTTTCAATGTGTGTTATGCTTGATCCCAGTCATCAATATTTTATCCCTCTGCATCTTATTGTTGGAAATATATTGAGGCTAGGTGACTGAGAGGGGGGGGGGGGGGGGGAATTAGGANGGGGGGGGTGAATTAGGAACCAATAAAAATTATTCTCTTTTATCCTTTATTAGATTGTATAATATGATTGCATGCATAGAATAGAAAAGTAATAAACATCCACAACACTTGACACAACATTTGGTTACCCAGAAACCTTCCAAATAGAAAGTAAATTTGGGGTGGGGATGATACCGACAAGATTTAGTATTGCAGTATGAATTTAGCCTTTTAAAGCTTATAATTGACCACTTATGATGGCCTGCCCTGTTAGGAGCATTAAGGACTGTTAGGTCCACCTTGTGAAAGGATTTGTACAATACAATTAAGTATGCAACTCTGTAAGGAGATTTGAAAAGGACTGTTAAGTCCACTCAGTTAAAGGATTTTGTTGATGCACCTATTAGGATGAACCAGTAGATGATCTTCTATGCAACTCTGATTTGCTGAATAATATCCTTTGAGATAATACTAATCACCTAAATGTGATAGATGAGTCTCTGATGTACCTTTATACTTCTGTATCCTTCTAATCAATCTGCCACTTCATATTTGCATATATACTTCTTCTCTTCTACATTTGGATAAATAAAGTATCTTACATATATATCTCATCCAAATCAATTACCTTCATAAGTCAGCTTCTATGATATAAATTAATATCTAACAATAAGAACTAAGTTGGCCCAATACTATTACTCGGGTCTAGTAATCCACTCGGGTGATATACTGACACTCAGGCAATATCCTGATACTCAGGAGACATAGTGAACTGGAAATCTCTGGTACTCAGGCTACACTGGATGCTTAGGTCACATTGATCACTCAGAGGTGGTATGCAAATCGGGTAACATTGGTGACTCAGGTGATACTATTTGTCACTATTTGCTCGGTCGACACTGCCACTGCTTGGGTTGCACTTCAAGTTGTTGGCTCGGTCAACACTGTATTCATAAAAGTGACTAAGTGTTTTGGCACTAATTGACAACAAGTCTTGCCATAAGGTCAACAATGTCCCTTCTTTAGCATTAGTGACAAAAATAGTTATCATATGCTAAAATTCTGATCAAACTACTGAGTCAAAACTCCCCCTTACCATCTGCTTGGGTACTTGCTCAGTTTTGACTGCTTCTCTACAACTCGGTTACAACTAACTCTATTTTTTTA
>MU226149.1:1221165-1236536 GCA_018584345.1 Thuja plicata | reverse complement strand
TATATATATATCTTCTTTGTACATGTATTTCCACACATATATACATTCTATCTTTCCCTTTGTATACAATAACTTTCCCCCTTGTTTTTGACACAAATGGAAAATATATATCTACAAGGAAATACCAAAATAGGAAAGGAAATCACTATGTACCTTCAAAATTTCAGACAAAGTATTGTCCCAATTGTCTTGCAACACCTTCAGGATGTGCAACTCAATATGAATCTTTGTTGACAACTCCATCATAAGCTCTGCAACTGAATTTTTTTTTATCATGGATGAGTGTCTTTGAATGAGAAATATGTTTCTGCATGACATCCATGTGTGGAAGGAGTTGGCTCTGCATAGCTATAAGGGATTCCCTTTTTATCGCTTCTTCCCTTAATAGCTCTACCTACATATCTATTAGATACTTGATCTTCACAAAATGTGTTGAACTTGAACTTGGATCAAGTGCCAACTGGTTTGCACTTTCCTCATAAATTATTTATAGCAACATTCATTCATAAACACCAATGCAAACTATTATCAATTAACATCTTACACAATAGTAAATTATGTTTCTTTTGCACTTCCCAAAATAAATTATTTGTAATCAACTATTTATGTTTTTAGTTTCATCCTACTAGAGCATTAATTACATATGTATATGTAGACACCCTAAAATGGACATACTTGCGACCTTACATTAAAACACTAATTTTCATCTATTAATTAGTGGTTTTTAATCACTAATTAATCATCTATTTCTTCTGAATCCATTCCCCAAATCATTTAATCATATCCTCAAAATTAATTAAATAATTAATTTTATTTAACTAATTAATTAAATTAAATTTCTTAAAGTTTAAATTTAAATATTTAAACTTATTGATTTATTCTTCTAATTAAATTAATTTCATTGAATTAATATAATTTCACTCAATAATTCAGTTCTAAATAAAAAAGAATTCTATTATCTCAGGTTTGAATTCTTTAATTACAAAAATCAATTAAATATTCAAATAAATCATTTCTCGAGCTCAAAAAGGTAACTCGTGATCAACTTCTCAGTTAACTAAAGCATTACCTCTTCTCTCCAAGTTGAAGAGGTGGATTTTACTGGTTGCTCCTCAGTTAAACTAAAACATCGCCCCTTCTCTCCAAGTTGAAGAGGTGGAGTTTACTGGTTGCTCCTCAGTTAACTAAAAACAACATCTCTTCTCTCCTAGTTTAAGAGGTGGAGTTTACTAATTGCTTCTCCAGTTCCTTTTGATCTCAACCATTCATTCTCTAATATTTGGGAATGATCTCAAGCGTCCAAATCATTTTCCATATTCTATATAATCAACCCTTCACAACCATTTGAAGGATCTAGGATTTCAATCTTTTGTGCACACTTACTCTGCAAATTGATGCTACTAACCCCTTGTTAATTCAAGTTTGGAGCAGGATTGGATCTACACATTTTGGTGAACCTGATGTAAATCGAACAACCCGATAATTGCTTGAAGACGACAAACAAAATTTCCTGTCCTCGACTGTACGATCATAGTTTCATTTTTTCTTGAATTTTTTGATAAACTTTATAATTTTGCAATCGATGAAAGTTTTCTGCAATTGACAAAAGTTTGTCGTAATCAATTGGTTTAATATCGCAATCGATTTGTGTGTTTTGCAATCATTTTCTATAGTTTTATGTCTTTATTTCTGGTATTTTTCTGCAATTGACCGATCTATTTCACAATCGCTAGAAGCATTTTGCAATCATTAGAAGCATTTTGCAATTGCTAGCAGATTGCCGCAATCAATAGAATATTACCACAATCGACAATAGTTTACCACAATCTCTTGCCATAATTTTGCATCTGACAGAATCATTTCGTATCTGACAAAAGAATTTCGCATTTGCTCTATTTTATTATTTTATAAACCAGATCTGAATTTTTCTCAGTTTCTGTGCAGGAATGAGCAAATGACATATGGCCAAAAGGATAATCAGATGCACCCTGGGTTCTAGATCACTAAGAGCAGCCATAAGAATAACCACCAATTACCGCACACAACAAAGGGAAATCTTGGCAATTGCAGTTGAAGATCAAAGCAAAATTTTTAACAGGTATCTAGATTCTCTCAAGCATTTTGCAGCCAAGTACAAGGTTACCATTAGCCTTAACGGTTTGAACAATCCCGAAGTTGCTGAATATTATTCATTTTGATTGTTAGAAGGTTTCGGTACTAATCACTTTTTGACAGCTTGTGGCATGGAAACAATTTTAATAAAGCAACCTATAATCAACTCATTTCTCTTTTTGGTGCTTAAAAAGAAAAGTGTATGCAAAAAATCAAAATATCACTTTTCTAATTTTGTGCTTAAAATTGACATGGTGGTTAACAATCAAACAAAGTAAAAAAAAATCTTTGAATTTGGTACATTAAAATTGGACAAGCAATCTTCATCTACTTTGGGCTTAAAACTAAACATGCACGCATGTATGGATGATATCTTAGTCCACACTTGAATTTTTGGTGCTTAATCGATTAAACTGTGTCTAGAGTCATTGGTGCGCTTGCACAAATATGTTAGATTAACAACCTTTATACTTTTTTAGAAAGGCTTATATAGGGAAAGCACTTCTTCCTTAGAGGATGACCTTAAACTAGTAATTATTTTGATCGATATAAAACAAGACGTGATCCAAAGCTTTTTTTTTATATCTAGCCAAGCTTGGGTGAGGTGTGTTGATGATAGCCCGGATCGGGTGAAGTATCCCTAAGTAGCCAACATGGTCAATTAGGCTCTTAAGTGAGTCACACATGTAATAACCAATTGGATAGACTCCACATACCCTATTACAACCTTGTTAATTAGAGACCTACCTGTTTAACCTCCAAACAAGTGTCTTATTATAGTGCAAAGGGTTGCAGAATTTTCCCCCAAGATTCCCAACACATGTGTTCTAGGATACTGTGTTGATGAAAGAGATCTTCATTGGTACGACAATAATATTTGTAAAAGGAAAAAACATTGGCACCTACATCGTGGATATTTGTGTCCTAGTAGCATGATTATTGTTGAGTGAGTTGACTAGCATCCAAAGCATTGGGCCTATAATATTGCATCTTGAATCCAATTGACCTAGATTAATCTAGCTGTCTTTGTTTCGACCATGTGAAAACATTGCAACCTGTAAAATTTGTAGAACATACACATTTCATTCTTGGATCTTCAAAATAGTGTGTATATTGTACTTGCTTGTATGATCAATTTCCAAAAATGCAAAACCAACATCTCAAACTATCAAAATGAGTCAAACGGGTTCGAAGTCTAGGGTGTCAAACAAAATTTGTTCCAGAATCACATCACTGCTCTAGAAAGATCATTTTTATCAGATAGATTCCCAATTGCTATCATTTTTCAAGACTGTCACACTTTTCCACAATTGAGGGAATTGGTGGAACCCATGTCGACACAATAATTTGTATCCATTCTTATTTAGGGAAGTAACTCTTTACGTATATTTACATGTCTTTTATAACTTTTATTTTCTATCATCTTTGTCTTACCGAAGTATTATTATATATTCATTCACTTTCCTATTTCTCATGGCTTAATGTTTTGGGATTCTCCTTATATTTTTATCCTTGAATCATTTTCTCAAGGTTCCTTTTCACTAGGGGAATCTAGGAGTTTGATTTTGTGACTTTCCCTCCTTAGGGACACAGTATGATTACAATCGATCTTGAAGGTGCTTTTGATTAAGTTTAAAGTTTGATGTGATATTTTTATATAAATCTTAATGCATTTAAAGGGGATTATACATATCTTACTATTGCATTAAAAATATTTAATCCATATTGATGGTAAAAACAATTAGCTTACAATCACGACCTCAGAGATAATATTTTGTAAGCAAAGAATTGTAACTTTGATTTAATGATGCCCTCAAATGTTCCAACTAGTATTCTATAAATGTTTTGGAAAGGTTGAACTTGGTTTAACTAAGCTTCTATGGATTTGAATATTTATGAACTATTTTCAATAGAAAGATGATATTATGCTCACCAAATTATCTGCGACCATGGTTTGGAGGATTACAATGTGTTATAGTTTGATCAATAACAATAATGATGATTGATTTTCCCTTTTCATACATGTGAATCTATATATCATGCTCAAATTACTATAGAAGGACGAGGGTTATCATTAATTTAATTTTGTGAAAAGAATATGAGGGAAGATGGTTGGTAGGTATAAATTGTCTATTAGAAAATGTGTTGTGCTTTATCAAACATCAAAGGGAATTTGAACAATTTTATGATGGAAAATGTTGTTAAAAGAGGGTTATATTATATTAACACATGTTTTCTTTTGAAAGTGTTCACATTATTATGTATAATCCATAAATATTTGTGTTTTTTTTTAAAATTATTTTTCTCTTTTTTCAACTAATTAGATCATACCATGATATTAGTATACATTTAACTTAGGATTTCTTTGGTGAAATCATCATGAGAAAGAGTTATTTTTAAATGTGCCTACCAAAATTTTGGATTTCATACCATTCGTTATAACTCAAAGAAAGATAAAATTCTAATGGTGTGTTATTATTAGTATTATTTTATTATTGATCAAAACAAAGCTTTTCAACGAAATAAAAAGGGTTAGTAAAAGGAAAGACTAAAGCTTTGTATAATACAACAGACAAAAGATTATGTTATTGATTTAGTTCATCTCTATTTCCTATGATTAATATGAAATTCATCTTTTATTTATGGATTTTATCTCTTTAGAAGAATTAATGTTTAAAACCTTCAGACATATTGTAGTTTGCTCACTGTTTAAGCATTATGTGTTGGCCAAGAATGTGACATGTATCATTGACGGGAAAAGACAAAGAATTTTAATGTATATATTTATTTAAATATTATGTGGTATTATTACTATTTTATTTTCTTGTTTGATAATTTAATTTTATAAGCAGAAAACAAAGGTGGCAAATACAAGGTGGAAAATACAAACGATCGAATAGAAACATCAAAGATGAATGACCGAATGCAGACAGTGAAAAGGGGGTCGTAGAGATGATGATCGACACCATGGCTACAGTCTCCAGGAGATGAACAGTGGGTCTCAGATACCACACACATGAATACTTATATTTCCATTCTTACAACCATTAAGAGGTGACAAATTGAAAAGGTGGCGAGCATGGTTGGAAGTTTCAAACTCGCAACTTTGTGAAGAACAAGCACATAACCTCATTTTAAAGATCGAGAAACCATCTGGAAATCAAATTAGTGATTACAGAGACTATGAAATAAATAATATATTCATTATCATGTGCAGATATGTATGTGATACATTTTAGAGACAGTCGTGCAATCTTTTGCCCAGAAATTGAAGCACAACCATGGAAATCTTTTTCAGTGATAGCGACATGATCTAACTTCCAGAAGTTGAGCATATCCTTTTAAATTAATACTAACTGTATGAATACACATACGTATTCAATGTTCCACCACCACGCCGAGTCTAGTATTCATGGATCGGATCCAATATAATCATGATTCCACAAAAAGGAATTAAGTATAACTATGTGTATCATTTCGAACCGTAGAACATTATTATTATTGTAAATCTTGTGGTCTCAATATTTATAAATATATTAAGTTCTAAGGGGTTCCTGAGGGATAATTGATGCCATTATACAATTATTAAGAGGCGACAGACTGATTAAAATTGCAATAAAAATACTTTATCGAAGGAACAATATAGTAACCGACAAATCTGCTAACTCATTGATGACTTAGCATATATTCCATTCTAATTTCATCAAGGTAGTTTCTGAATACTATGAGCCATTATGTAATTAACTTAAAGAACCCCATGAAGAACAATCATGTGCAAGCACAATTGAAGAAGTAGTCGACTTCATGGTTGATGTCAAATAAGATGGATAGCTTCATTTAAAAGATCACGCAACCATCTACAAACTGAAATGATGATTACAGAAGGTTATACACACTACAAAGAATATGTTATTCAACATCTGCAAAGATAGTTAATGATTATATGGGCAATGGCTGGTGGGAGGCATTTTCCACATGAAATACACATTTTTTCCAGCATATAAAAGTAGGGATAGTAGATGAATCACTTGCCTTACCATATGATGCATCGACTCCCCCACGTGATGATACATACTATGTAGAGATTGGAATATATTGCAGATCGATATACATAACTATAGCACTCTAATACTTATTCTAAATTGATTATCCATATACATACACAATGTTATATGCAGTTTTTCAGAATCATCAACACAACCATCGACTTCAAATGCATCAAGGAGGGATTTTGAATGCAACTACGGAGGATTTTATATACATATTTGTTAATTTGAAGTTGAGCAAGTTATGTGCAACCAAATTGGTTGATAATTATTATTGATGAAGTATAACTTGTTATCCAATTGTTGTAATGTTTAAAATAGTCAGTTATAAGTTAGGTTTTGTTAGGAAGGGGTGTGATGATCCAATGCACCTTTTGAGTTTCATATTTATATGGATACAAAAATCTGCACAAAGAAAGAATCGATTTGGATAATGGTGGAATGGAAATAGCTGGATCAAATGCTGCAAACATGAATTCAATATACCGATTTTCATAAGTAAGTAGAGATAAGTTTGGTTTTTATTTCATGTACGCAATTATTTCTTTATTATTTTACAATCAGTCCTTCAGATAAATCAATAAGAAATTCCTTAAAGTGATCGTTTGATGCACATATACTCTATTTTGGTTTATATTTTGTATTATCAATTGGCTTTTTCTCATTTTTGCATGGTTAAATTCTATTGATTAAGGCATTAGTCAATCAGTCCATCATTTGAGAAAGAATACCCAATTAAAATATATCTGAACTTATTTTAGTTTATCTGTGCATTTCATAACACCTTTAAGGTGATAAGTTTTGTTTGCAAAACTATCTCTGAAGTTGAACGCAAGATTGAAATAATATTGACTCTATTGCCCATAGTTGGATAAAGCATTGATCTTTCTTGTTTATTGAATTATGGTATAAAAGTTCATTGTTTAAAGTTTTGAAAAACTATATTCATTTACTTTATCCAGTTTATATCTTAAATCTATCAAGCATTCTTTAAATTTCTTGCAATATTACATTTAAATATTTAAATAATACATTGTTTTTAGTTTTGTGATCTTAATAGTACTTTGCCATACTTTGAGAGACAGAAGTTTGAATCACAAGTTATTTGCTATAAAAAGCCTGTTCAGATAAAGGTTCACCCGCCTTGGTCCTGCAAAGCTAGAAGCATAGGGGAAGAGGATCATAATCGATCATTCCCGTTAGTTGGCCAAAATCACTTGTTTTTCTCATCATTAGATTGGCAAGTACATAGGAAATCCAATTCAGTGTTTTTGTGCACCAACAGATTGGCGACTCTACTGGGGAACGAGTTGCAAAGTAAACTTTACAAGTTTTTTGTTTTTGGACCAGCATAGAGATTCATTTAAATTAAGACATTGTGGTGAGTTACATAATTCAGATTTTATTTAGAATTGATATTTTAATTCAGCTTTTAGTCTTTTCTTCTCTATTAAAGCATCTTAATAATCGTCATTACTCAGATTTTGAACATTTCTGATTTTACATTTTCAAGCATAAAGAAGTGGATATATGAGTATCATTAAAAGTTTTTAAATCTGATATAATAGAGCTTCTAATTCCTACTAAATTTTTCATTATTTAAGATTTATATATTTAAACTTGATCTTCTATTCATATTTTGTAGCGTATACTCTATTGAGGAAGAACCCAAATCAATTAATTTTATTTCCTTCTAAGAAGAGGGTGGCGACTCTATGAATTTAAAGAAGTGATAAATTTGGTCATATAATTTTGTTATTAACAATTTTCATGTAGGGAAGAAGATCGTTGCATCCAGATCAACTTGAATTAGACTTAAGGCTAAAGGAAAGGCAGGACTTCAAGTGTAAAGATGCCTTATGTACCTCGTATGATATATCCTAATAAGGATGATAAAGAGTATGCTTGTGAACAATTCCCTAATTCAAGCCATCATAGTCATGAGAGCGGTAATGAAAATTGTAATCCTTTTTTTTCAAAGTAATAGAAGAGGACATGAGTCTCAACATGATCCAAATTAGGAAATGACTGAAAAGGAGAAAATAATTAAAAAATGGGATGCTGTATTTTGTGAGATGGCTGATGCAGGAACAGAGGATGAAGAAATGGTTAGGGCTCTTAAGAGGCAACCATAAGATATACTAAGGAAAATAAGAATAACAAGATATACAATTAGATCACCAAGAGATAAAGAAACTCCTAAGGATGATAGAAATGAAGTTTACAATCCTCCTCATAGGAAGAACAATGGGCATGTGTTTAACAATGATCATACCAACCCCTTGTTCGAACCAGACAATAGAGGAAGACTTGAGAAAGACAACAATGATTGAGAAAGAAGAGATCATCGGGGACAGTGGAATAATGGAGAACATTACAACCACAACAATAGGGTGGATCCTAACACATCTGACCAACATGAATAGTATAGACATCAAAGTAATGGAAGGATGTATAGTGGATATCAAAATAATAGGGATCAGAATTATGGCCCAAGGGATCATAATACCAGTTTGAATTTTGAACCAAGGAACAATAAGAGGTTTCATAATTCAAATAGACAGAATCAAAGACATGGAAACATAAATCAAAATAGAAATAATTATAGAACCCCAATGGTTTCTAATAGATACAGACAGTTAGACTTTTATGGTATAAGGGGATGTCCTAATGACATAAAGAATGAATTAAAGAGTGCAATTCCAAAATTTTTAGGGAATGATTCGGAATTAGCTAAAGTACATTGTATAAATTTAAAATTTTTTATCCAAGAATTTAATGAATTCAATGAGGATGTATACATGAAACTTTTTGCTCAATCCATCATAGAAGATGGAGAAAAATGGTTCAGAAGTCTACCAAATAGATCCATATCTAGTTGGCATGAATTTGTAAATCAACTCATGGAACAATTCGATGATCACAATGATACTTATTTTGCTTCACATGAGTTGGCAAGTATGAAGAAAAATCAGAATGAATCTGTAGCTGAATTCAATAAAATATTCAATAAAGTTCTAAATAGGATTCCAAGAGATGTTCAACCCATTGATGCATTTTTGATTAATTTTTATATGGGTGCCTTTGATAGCAAGACAAATTATGAAATCAGATATCATAAACCTGCTACTTTAGCACATTCTCTCAAGAATGCTATAACTATTGAAAATGATAGGAAGGCATCTGGTATAATCAATAAAAGGGAGGAAATTTTGTTGTTCAATCCAAAAGAGCCTAAGCAACACAAGGAAGAGGATAGAATAGACAAACTTATGAATATGGTAAAAGGCCTCCAAGTGAATAATGTAAGAGACAATTTTAAGTACAACCAGAATAATCAGGTACCATACAAAAATGACAGGTATAAATTACAAGATATGCCTTATAACATAGAATAGAAGGATGGGAAACCAGTGAACAAGGAATTACACACACCTGATCCATTGAGGAAAAACAACCATTTTGTGGAGAATTATCCTTGGTGTGAAGCTTGCAGAATGCCACATTCTTATGAACATTGTGTTGTTGCCCAAAGATGGAAAGAAGATGAAGATCATAATGATGATCAACAGCCCACAGTAAATAACTTATCAACAAATCCTATGTGGGGATATGATGATTATAGCTCTTCAGATGAATACTACTGCAAGGATGATCTAAATAGAGTATACAAATATGGGGACTATCATGATGGTCCTCCAAAATTAAGAGAATCAACAAAGGAGGAAAAGAAAGCTTGCACAATAGCTGCAGTAGAAGAAGCAAGAAGTAATTACAAGTTAAGGAATAGAACAGTAAATTTAGAAAGAGGGAAACCTGACCATGGAACTGATCCAAGGAGGTTGAATCAAAAAAATGTTGTTCAAGATAAACAAGTAGAACTCCAGGACTTTCCAACAATGGTAAGAGAAAAGGTGGTTAGTAAATCTCTTCCCAATGAATGTTATTTCATGTCTAATACATTATCTCAAGTTAAAATATATGTTCCTTTGCTTGAAATAGTCAAAATACCTGAATGTAAAAGTGAAGCTTTGAAAATATTGTCTAATGTAGGTAATAAGGAAGATCTTAACCAAGAAGTGAAGGATCCTCCAGCTATTTATTTAGGAACTACTTTAAGCAAAAATGGAAATCAAATTGATCTTTTTTATCTTACTCTATTGATAAATAATAGATTGGTAAAAAATTGCATGATAGATTCAGGTGGAGCAGTGAATATTATGCCTAATGATGTAATGAAAGAATTAGGAATGAATGTTGATACCAAATTTGGTAGATGCTATGCTATGGATAATAGATATGTTCATGTTGTAGGTATAATGAAGAATGTTGAATTTAAATTTCCTACATGTCCTGAAATGTCTTATAAAATAGATATTACTGTGGTTGAAGTTCCTGCTAATTATGGAATGCTTTTATCAAGACAATGGTCTAGCTTAGTAGGAGGTAGTATTTAATTAGATCTTTCTTATGCTTCTATTCCAGTAAATGGCAGGAATGTAAGAATTGATAGGGAGGCTAGAAGTCCATACATTATTGAGGAAGTGGATTCAAGCTTAGTTACACATTTCTATCATTCTGATATGGTTAACTTTCAAGTAAGTATTTCAAAAAATGTAGTGCATAACACTGAACCTATTGAATTACATGCTGAAGCAAATAATAATACAATTTGGAAAATGTATTTTGATGGTGCTTGCTACAAAGATGGTAATGGAGCTGGTGTCATTTTCTTTTCTCCTGATAAGAAAACATTTAAATATTCCTTCTTACTAGATTTTGAATGCACTAATAATGTTGCAGAATATGAAGCTTTACTTCTTGGTTTAAGAATAGCTAGTAAGCATGGAATAAAATTTTTAAGTGTTTTTGGCGATTCTGAATTAATTATTTCTCAAGTTAAAAGTAAATTTGTTGCTAAGAATCCTCATCTTAAAAAATATAGAAATTAAGTATGGGATTCTATGGAATGTTTTGATGCTTTCTCTATTGATTGGATAGATAGATCAGAAAATATCCTTGCAAATTTTATGGCTAATCTAGTATTAAGGCATAATGATATCCCTTTTGATGACATAGTTCAAGTTGAAGTTAAAACTAGGCATGCTATACTAGATAACATCAACAATTGGCAAATCTTTGAAGATGATAGAGATATAATCAAATTTTTAGCACGTGAAAAAGAATATGAAGATCAGTTAATAGACTTGAATGTTCATGTTGAAATAGAAAATGTGAAAGAAGTATTATTTGGAAAGGAAGTCATTCAGTTAAAAATCAATAAGGTTCCAAAAGGTCTTGTAGAAATGGAGAGATTGTTTGACAATAAGGATTCAAAGTTGGAAAAGAAAAATACTAATGTCACAATGGATGAGATAGAAATGATAAACTTGAGAAGTGAAGAGACTCCAAAAGAAGTATTTGTGGGTAAAAGTTTAACTCCCAAGATTAGAACATATATCATCAGATTATTGAGAAAATATAGACATGTATTTTCTTGGTCTTATGATGATCTCAAAGCTTACCAAGAGGATCCTTTTCAACATGAGATACCTTTGAAGCCTAATGCTAAGCCATTTAGACAAAGGCAAAGACCTATAAACCCTAATTTAGCCCCTAAAATGAAAGATGAGATAATCAAGATGAGGGATGCTGGTATAATAAAGCCAATTAGACACTCAACCTGGGTTTCAAATTTAGTTCCTATTAGGAAGAAGAATGGTAATATTAGACTTTGTGCGGATTTCAGAAATCTAAATGTATCATCATTAAAGGACAACTATGCATTACCTAACATGGAAGCATTATTAAAAAAGGTCACGGGAAATGAATTATTATCAATAATGGATGGTTTCTCAGGATATAACCAGGTGAAAGTTAAGGAAGAGGAACAATATACAACAAATTTTACTACACCTTGGGGTACTTATGTATATGCTAGAATGCCTTTTGGACTCACTAATGTAGGAACTACCTTCCAAAGAGCAATGGATGTAGCCTTTGAGGATTTCATTGATGTGATTATGGTGGTATATCAGGATGACCTAACTGCTTACTCCAAAAGGGTAGAAGATCACTGTGGATACTTGGAACAAATTTTTCAAAGAGCCCTTGGATATGGGATATCCTTAAACCCAAAGAAATGCCAATTCGCATTAAGTAAAGGAAAGTTATTAGGACATATAGTATCCAAGGATGGGGTGAGAATAGACCCAGAAAAGATTGCAGCAATTGATAAAATTGAGGTTCCTAAGAGTGTTCAAAAGATTCAATCCTTTTTTGGACAAATCAACATTGTAAGGAGATTTGTCCCAAACTTCTCAGAAATAATTAAACCCATTGCTAAAATGTTGAAGAAGGGTGTAGACATGAAGTGGAAAAATGAAGCTTTGGAGGCATTTGTAAAGATTAAAAAGGAAATTAAGGAAGACCTTGTCCTCAAATCCCTGGATTATACTAAGCCATTTCAATTATTTTCTTTTGCATCATATCATACCATTGTTGTTGTCTTACTACAAAAGAATGATGAAGGATATGAACAAGCAATAGCATTATTTAGTAAAACCCTTCAGGCTTTTGAGTTAAACTATGATATCAATGAGAACCAAGCTTATGCTCTTGTAAAGGTAGTAAAATCCTTTAGGCCTTATTTAGTTGGTGCAAAAGAGTTAGCCTGTGTTCCCAATGCAACAATAAAGGATATATTCAGATAATCAGAAGTCACTGGGAGAAGATGCAGATGGGTAAATCAGATTCAGGAATTTGATATAGAGATCCAAATCACTAATATTATTAGAGGACATGGATTAGCAAAGTTGATGGCAGAGTCAAATATGGATGCATTACAAGTAAATCATATTGATCTAAGTGAAACTCATACAAGTATTGAAAGGTGCCCCTAGTATACTAATACAGTATATTTTTTGAAACACGTGAAGTGTCCTGAGAACCTTATAGATAGTCAGAAGAGGACGATAAATTTACAAGCATCTAAATATATCTTGATGCAAGGAGACCTATATTGGAAAAATAGGGAGGGTGTACTTCTCTTTTGTTTAGATACATACCAAGCTAAAGAAGTGCTAAAAGAGTTCCATGATGGAGCATGTGGTGGACACTTTTCAGTGAAAACCACTGCACATAAGATATTGAATGTGAGATACTATTGGCCTTGCATATTTAAATATTGCCATGAATATTATCAGAGATGTGAAGCATATCAGAGATTTTCAGGAAAACTCAAATATAATGGTGCATTACCTCTCAATCCTATGTCTACTGAAGAACCATTCCAAATGTGGGGAATAGACTTCATAGGTGAAATAACTGATACATCTAGTGGTGGGCATAAGTGGATTTTGGTAGCCACTGATTACTTCTCTAGCTAGTAAAGTGGTAATCAAATTTTTGACTAAAAAGATATTGACAAGGTTTGGTGTTCCTCAGAAGATTGTTTGTGATAATGCTATGTGTTTTAGATATTCAGAACTTATTGACTTTCATGAGAATTATGGAATGCAGATCTCCTTTTCATCCCCTTATCACCCTCAAGGGAATGGCCAAGCAGAATCTAGCAACAAAAATATAATGAAAATTATCAAAAGGATGTTAGATAATAATAAAAGAGCATGGGATTCAAAATTACCTCTTGCACTTTGGACAGACAGAATTATAGTTAAAAATTCTATTGGGTATGCCCCATATGAATTTGTTTATGGAAAGAAAGCTCACTTACCATTGAATAATTTGTTGCCAGTATACAAGTTTATGAATGAAGAACAATATAAAGAAGTGGATTTCATGGAAGACATACTACTATAGCTTGAAAAATTGGATGACATAAGGAATAGAGATCATGAGAGAAATCACGAATTGCAATAGAAAGTAAAAGATTTGTTTGATAAGAAAACTACACAGAGGAAATTTCAGGAAGGAGACTTAGTTTTGAGATGTAATGTAAAAGATCGAGACAAAGGAAAACATGGAAAGTTTGATGCTTTATGGATAGGTCCTTTTGTTATTATTGGTAAAGGAGGTGAGAATTATTAAATTTTACAAGATTTGGAAGGTTTCAATCATGAAATTCCTGTGCAGGGTCAGTACCTTAAACCTTTTTTTCATTAAAGATGACAATAAGCAAGTGCATTTTTTTTTTCTTTTTTCAATATATATATAATCGTTGTGTTTTCTAATGGTCTATTTTCGAGAGATAGCTTGGATCTTGCTGTGTTCAGGTATAAACACACATCCCTAGAAAGAGCCACTAGTGGAACCCATGTCGACACAACAATTTCTATCCATTCTTATTCAGGGAAGTAACTCTTTACTTATATTTACTTGTCTTTTATAACTTTTATTTTCTATCATATTTGTCTTATCAAAGTATTATTATATATTCATTCACTTTCCTATTTATCATGGCTTAATGTTTTGGGATTATCCTTATATTTTTATCCTTGAATCATTTTCTTAAGGTTCCTTTTCACTAGGGGAATCTAGGAGTCTGATTTTGTGACTTTCCCTCCTTAGGGACACAGTATGATTACAATCGATCTTGAAGGTGCTTTTGATTAAGTTTAAAGTTTGATGTGATATTTTTATATAAATCTTAATGCACTTAAATGGGATTATACATATATTACTATTGCATTAAAAATATTTAATCCATATTTATGGTAAAAACAATTAGCTTACAATCACTACCTCAGAAATAATATTTTGTAAGCAAAGAATTGTAACTTTGATTTAATGATGCCCTCAAATGTTCCAACTAGTAGTCTATCAATGTTTTGGAAAGGTTGAACTTGGTTTAACTAAGCTTCTATGGATTTGAATATTTATGAACTATTTTCAATGGAAAGATGATATTATGCTCACCAAATTATCTACAACCATGGTTTGGAGGATTACAATGTGTTATAATTTTATCAATAACAATAATGATGGTTGATTTTCCCTTTTCATACATGTGAATCTATATATCATGCCCAAATTCCTATAGAAGGATGAGGGTTATCATTAATTTAATTTTGTGAAAAGAATATGAGGGAAGATGGTTGGTAGGTATAAATTGTCTCTTAGAAGACGTGTTGTGCTTTATCAAACATCAAAGGGAATTTGAACAATTTTATGATGGAAAATGTTGTTAAAAGAGGGTTATACTATATTAACACATGTTTTCTTTTGAAAGTGTTCACATTATTATGTATAATC
>MU226149.1:1198370-1215860 GCA_018584345.1 Thuja plicata | reverse complement strand
ATCTGATGTTATTTGGTGTCTTTGTTGTCAGTTTGATCTCTTGCATGCTTTTCTTGTCATGATATATGCTAACCCACTAATGTTTGCATGTTTGAGCTTGCTCCCAACAGATTGAAGGATTCCATATGACTACAACATCAAGCACTCATTCTATGTCATCAATTCCACAAATCAGCAATAATCCATTTGCAACTACTTAGACACTGTAGTCTATCCCTACTAGCTTTGGGATCAATACTTCGCTCCCACATGGATCAATCTTTGTGGGTCTAACATTTAGTCAACTTCCACCAAAGGATACACCTTTATTCCAATAGGGAGCCCATCAAAAACAACAACAATCTTGGACCAATTAAATTCCCTAATATCATAATTACACACTGGGAAATCAATACCAAGTCCTAAGGACTAGATCATATGTACCAACACAAGGGACATAGAGGTGAAGCCTTATACCTACCACAACATAGAGATTCAATGCCAGGAATGTTCCTTAATCTCCAATAGACATGTTGATACAAGTGCAAAATCTACAAACACAAATGAAAGACATACAAAATCAGGGGTAAACCAAGCCTTACACAATAGAGGACTTGTACCCATACCCATTTGATCAATCATTGCACATGTATTTGTTTCCCACTCACTTCTTAGCTCCCAAATTTGACAAATACAGAGGCAACACCCATCCTGTAGAGCATATCAGAGTTCTTTGCTACCTGCATTAAGGTTGCACATGATGAAACTTACCTAATGCGACTGTTTACATAGAGTCTAGTCAGACCAGCAATGGAATGGTTCTCACATCTACCCCATGGCATTCGGTCTTGGGGAGAATTGACCCAAAAATTTATTTCTCACTTCCATCATAACATCTAATGCAAGTTCAACATTAAGGACCTCTGCGACATTAAGAAAATATGGCGAATCCTTTGTTAAATTCTTGCAAAGATGGAGGAACACCACAAACATAATAATGTATGATGTTCCCGAACAAGACCTAATAGTCATGTTTGTTGACAATCTAATCCTAGATATGTCATTCACAACATAATTGTAGCTCACTCCAAATTTCAACTAACTCATCGAATGAGGAGTTCAATGTGAGAAAAACTTGGTCAAGAGAGGAATCCTTGCAGATCCTACCCAAAAAAACATGAACATGAATGCAATGAATAAGGTCAAATGGTGGAATAAGAACAATAATTTCACCAATGATGGTGTCATTAACATCAAAAAGATAAACTATACCCAACCCAAGGTTTCACTACAAGGAGCACTCGTGATAAATCAAAAACCCATGGTGCACACTCAGCTGGAAAATACTCAAATTCAAACACCCACTGTTCAAGAAGCAGCTGTGTCCAACAAATAACCCAATGCACAATACCTACAAAGGTTTTTGTTTCCTAAACATGACTATACACCATTAGGAGAGTCGATAGAGTCATCTTTGAAAAATATGATTCAAACCAATAATATCACTCTACCTAAAATCAGAGAGTATGAACATGGTGCTGTGAAACCCAAGTGGTGGGATGAAAATAAATTTTGTGAATATCATTGGGTAAAAGGACACAAGACACACAAATTCTACTGATTGAAAAATGTCATACAAGATCTAATCGACCAAGGGATTATCGATGTCACAAATACCCAATCCAAGGGTACAACTAATCACACAATATTCAATGATACATTCCATGATCATAACAAAGGGAAAGCTTCTACATTTGGTGGAAAGTATAAACAAGTAAATTATACCTATGCTAACTCTAATATCACCAATAATTGCATTAATCCTTTAGATAGTCAAGTTTCTACAATTACTATCAGATATCCCAACGCCAAATGTACTATCACAACACGACGTTCTAGGTTGTTTTGCAAGGAATGCCTTCCACTTCATCTACACCATCCAATATTACAAAAACTTCCACTCCACAAAATAGTCTAGTGGATCAACTAAATCACACACCTGCCTAGATCTCCATGTTTGACCTATTGTGCATATCCCCATAACATAAGAAAGCTCTAGATCAAGCCCTTCAAAATGCAGTTGTCCCATGGGACATAACTCCAGATAATTTACAAACCATTGTACATTACATAAATTCCAACAAGCATGCTACATTTATATACCATGACATGCCACCACACAAGCCTCTACATAATGATCCCTTGCATCTACTTATCCAAGTTCACAAACACACAATCCGAAGAGTCCTCATTGATGGTGGGATTAGGTTAAACATATGTACTCTAAAAGTGATAAAAACCTTGGGCTATTCCATATATAGCATTTATGTCACTAGGAAGATAAATATCAAGGCATATGACAAGGAGGAAAGATCGTCAAAAGGTATCATCATGCTACCAGTCAAGATAGGCCCTGTGATAAAGAACACCTCATTTCAAATCCTAGACCTAGATTTAGAATATAACATATTACTTGGAAGGTCATGGGTTCATGAGATGCAAGTTGTCCCTTCAAATTATCACTAGTGCATCAATTTCCCATACCAAGGGGTGGAGATAATAATTGAAGGAGATCCAAACTAATTCAAATACTGTAACACCATAAGAAGCATTACAAATAATTAAGTGCCTTCAAATCAAGAAGAAAACATTCCTTTTGCCTCTGATTATATTCCCAAAGTCATACTGAGAAATGTGGGGAAGATATCAACCAAGGAAAAAGGGTGTGGTGAGTATAGCTATGGGGAAGCTTTTACCATCACTAACATGCCTCAAAATCCTAGATCATATGACATGCCCTGACCGATGGAAACACATGATACTCCAGAACTAGTTATGTTCAAATGTCCACCAACCACATTTTCAAATGGGGGGACATAGCTGAAGAAAATCATTTTGATTCGAACATCAACACTTGGTTCTATAAAGACTCCCAAGAGACACCTCAAGCACAGATACCTCTGTCACAATATGGGGTTGGTTTCACTATGTTGCAGAAATTTGGATACGATGGTAAGATTGGTTTGGGGGAAAGAAAACAAGGCTTAATGGAACTGTCTTTACCACCAACCCAAAGAAACAAAAGAGGGTTAGGCTATGGACAAAACATAACTAGTATAACCATTTGAGATATAACCATAGACCAAAAATAAATTACATAATTAAACTGGGGGAAAAATCTAGAACATGACCTAATCAGCAGTATACTCCAGCAGTTATTGCCATCGAAAGTGGAACCCTCTTATTCCCAATTGAAACTTAATTAGACTATTCAGGATGATGTAGAAAGTTGAAAATCTAATGAGTCTTCTAGCCTGACCAATTACCACAAGTACGAGTGGTTATCCCTCTGTAATTCTGAGTCACCCATCCTAGACTATTCCCCTTGGTGTGTCAGTACTATACACCTTGAAGAAATGTTAGACCAAATGACCATAGACAACCAACCGTGTATTGATAAACATATCTATGCCAATTCCTTAGGTGGTGCATCCATGTACCATTCCCAAATTTTTAGGACTATCACCATGGTTCTATTCACCCAAACAAAGTCATCCCCCCACATGGACCTTTGTCTAGTCTACCCCGAAATGATAGAATGGGACCAACAAGGACAAAATGACATAGATTTGTTTGAGAATGATGAAACCACCGTAGAATTCATGGGAATCTGAGATGGAGTACCATCAGGAGACCACAAAGTAGGCTTCTCCTTTAACTTGGATAGGTCATCATACTTTGGGGAGGAGACTCCTCTTTCCACTCACAAAAGAAAAATCAAAAGCAAAAAAGATCAGTCAGTAAGTGAAAACCTCAAGGCACTTTCTCACAATAAAAAAGAGAAAAATAAATAAAGGACGTATATTTTGGTGAAAACCTCTTTGAGGTGCCATAGGATGGAAAGTTGGAACTCCTCCCCTTAACAGAAGAAAATTCAGTGTTACTAGTAGAAGAAATAGAGGAAGTCAATATAGGGGATGAAAATGACCCTAAACATATCTATTTGGATAAATCTATTACACCAGAGGAAAGAGAATGATTCATTAGTTTATTCAAGGAAAGACAAATCAACTTTGCATGGTCTTACATAGACATGCTAGGTTTGGATCCGGAGCTAGTGCTACATCATCTACCATTGTTACCAAATGCAAAACCTATTAAACAAAGATTGAGAAAGATGCATCCGCACATCACTTTACTTGTCAAAGAAGAATTGAAGAAACTCCTAGATGCAAGATTAATAAGGCCAATTACATATGTGTATTGGATATCTAATCTAGTGCCAGTAACCAAAAATAATGGTCAGATCCGTATCTGCACAAATTTCATAGATCTGACAAAGGCTTGTCCCAAGGATTATTTTCCTCTACCAAACATCGACATCATAGTTGACCTAATAGAAGGGAACCACATGTTATCACTCATGGATGGCTTCTCTAGATATAACCAAATCAATATTGCACCAGAGGACCAACACAAGACAATATTCACATGTGCCTGGGGAACTTACTGCTAGAACATAATGCCTTTTGGCCTAAAAAATGCAGGTGCAACTTATCAAAGGGAAATGACCATGATCTTTCATGGTCTAATTCATAAAACAATGGAAGACTATGTCGATGACATACTAGCCAAATAAATGCTTAGGGAAAATCACCTACAATTTTTGGGTCCAATATTTGATCGAATGCAGGAGTTCAAGGTCAGACTCAATCCAAAGAAGTGTGCATTTAGAGTTACGTTTGGAAATCTCCTTGGATTCATTGTATCATGTAGAGGAATCAAAGTGGACCCAGAAAAGGTCAAGGACATCCTTGACATGCCACCACAAACAAATCTGAGGCAACTAAGGGGTCTACAAGGTAGACTATAATCTATCAGGCGATTCATCGCCCAACTGGCAGACAAGTGCCACCCATTCCAGCATCTAATACATAAATATGTGATCTTTATATGGATAGAACAATGTGGGAAAGTGTTTCAAACCTTCAAGGATTATCTATTTAACTTTCCTATATTGGTGCCACTCATTCAAGGAAGGACACTCCTTTTATATATCTCAGCAATGGAATCGGCACTACATGTTCTCTTGGCACAACATGATGACCAAGGAAAGAAAAAAGCCATTTACTACCTCAACAACACATTGGTGGGCTACAAGATAAATTATTCAACAATTGAAAAGTCATGTCTCATAGTTGTCTTTTCTTCTCAAAAGTTAAGACATTACATGTTGAGTCATCAAACAAAGCTAATAGCACACATTGATCCATTGAAGTAATTATTGAGTAAAGCAACACTAATAGGTTGAATCGCCAAATGGGTCATGATCTTAAGTGAATTTGACATAGAGTACATGGATTGAAATGTTATCAAAGGGCAAGTAATTACAGACCAACTAGTAGAGGCACCAATACAAGATCATCAGCCTATAGTGTTTGAATTTCTAGATGAATCCATTCTCACAGTACAACCGAAAATAGAGGTTTGGAAACTTTGATGGGTCATATACAAACCATGATGCAGGAGCAGGGATAGTACTCATTACTCCAAATAATGATGCAATCCCTAAGTCTTTCCAACTCAACTTTCTATGCACAAACAACATAGTTGAGTATGAAGCTCTAGTCATCGGATTAAAGACAACTATACAATGGAGGATAAAGAACTTAAGAGTCGATGATGATTCCCAATTGGTCATTAGCCAAGTAAATAATGACTACATAAAAAAAGATGAGAAATTGATCCCATATAGAGAGTTGATGGACAAGTTACAGGCTTCTTTTCATTTCATTATATTCAAGCAGGTTCCAAGATTTCAAAACAAAGTAGTGGAAGCGATGGATACTATAGCATCCTTGATTGACATGTTGGGTAACAAAACCAGATTCCAATTTTTGGTAGAGAAATTAATGATATCGGTAAATCAAGCTCCAATCACAGAGTTAACATGTGTCCTTGTTGGTCCTGAGTCCCCCTGGTACTATGACATATATAATTAACTCCAAAATAGTATCCTACCGCTTGACTTGTCTAGGAACCAAAATAAGCCCCTCAGTCGCCAAGCCTCTAGGTACACCCTTCTTTCTAGTACCCTATATAGAAGAATTCTAGATGGAACTCTTTTACGATGTCTCACTTCCACAAAATCCCAGAGAGCCTTGTAAGAGGTGCATGAGGGAATTTGTGGGGCCCACGCAAGTGACAATGTCAAATTCATGGAGATCTTATCCATGCACCAACTTAAGATCTCAACCCCATCACTTCACCATGGCCATTTTCTAAATGGGGATTTGACTTAGTGGGTAAAATTACACCAACATCTTCTAATGGTCACAAGTACATCATTGCAGCGATGGAGTACTTTACCAAATGGGTGGAAGAATTTCCTCTCACATACATTACTACTAATAAAATATCTATGTTTGTACTAAACAACATCATCTGTCAATATGGAATCCCTCATACTATAGTCACATATCACGGTACACCTTTTCAAAATCAAGATGTTGAAGATCTTTGTGACAAGTTCCAAATAAAGAAAGGTTTCTCTTCATTATACTATCCCCAAGGGAATGGGCAAGCAAAAGCCACTAACAAAACTATCCTATAGATCTTAAACAAAATAGTCAATGACTCTAGGCAAGACAGGAATTTGCACCTCACTCCTACATTGTGGGCATACAAAACTAGTGTGAGAACCCCTACATGAGAAACCCCATTCTCACTAGTATATGGATCATATGTGGTCCTACCCCTTGAATTTGAAATCCCCGCCCTTATAATCTCACTAAAGAACAACATTTCAGATGAAGACTACAGAGTAGAAAGACTCAATGAACTAGAACTTTTGGATGAGCGAAGACAAAATACACTCAATCACTTACAAGGCTATCAGAATCACCTTAGAAAAAAACAATAACAAGAAGGTCAGACCACAAACATTTTAGGTAGGAGATCTCATCCTCATGGAGAATCAAAAGAACCAAGAAGAAAAGGTTAAACTAGGAAAGTTTAAACCTAATTGGTTAGGACCCTACGTCATCATAGCATCATGCAATAGTGGGGAATATCAATTAGAAACTCAAGAAGGAGATCAGATCCCTGGTCACATCAATAGCATGCACCTCAAAATTTTCTATTCCTAAGGCCCCAAGGCCAAGGTAATATATCTAACATCCATAAAATACAAAAATATAAAAGGTTACCTTGGTGAAAACCTAGGGAACAAGCACCTTGGCCACAACAAAAAAATTAAAAAAAAAAGAGAAAAAGTAAAGATAAACACAATCGCTCTCTCAATGAAAATCTAGAAAATAGGCACTATTGGGTAGGTACCTTGGTGAAAACCTGGTAAACAGGTGCCAAGTGGTCAAATCCCACTTCACCATCAATGAGCTCCAAAAGATTAAAGCTTGCGCTCCCTGCATGCACGATTGAGTACCCAAGCTTCTTTTCAGAAGTGCAATCCCCTTTGAGCATCATATTTATCAATGGTTTCTATTGGTCCACTAGACTAGGGGGCAATTATAAAATTCCTAAAAAATCCTTAAAAATATTAAAAGGTCATTAAAAATCCTAAAAAGAGAAAAATATCCTAAAAAAATCAATCAACATAAAAAATCAAATATTGCAAAATCTCAGCAATAAAAACATCTTTGTTATCAACAAGCGAATGACAATCAATCAATCAATAAATCTTCAAATCAAACTATCAATTGTCTTATGCAGTGAAGGATATACTCAGAACCAGATAGATCAGTCTTACATGAGTCATCCATTCCTGACACCAGACATAATCAAGCATCAAAATCAAGTAAATCAAGGAACAATAAACTTTTAACTTGGTCAGTCATGTCATTCAGTTGTCAATTTAACCTTCGCGATTATGTTCTTACGCTAGTCAAGGATACCACTGATTGATGAGAGTATCTATATTTTCTTTGATTATTGTTTGTGGAATGTTTCAATTCAATTATGGGGCAATGATGATTCAGGTTAAATGTGGTAGGAGCTGTCACACATCTGGTAGCCACGCAGTTCCACGATTTGAGCTAACCCCTAGAAAATAATTGATCAATCCTTATCTTTTCTCTATTTTTTTTATCAATAAATCATAGAAGTATCCATATGGTCAATATCTAGGTGAATTTGGTTCTCTTTCTTTTCTCAGAGATCATAGCAGTATCCAGATGATCAATATATGGGTCCATTTGATTCTCTTTCTTTTTAGTTTCTCTACCTCTGGTTATCAGTGATCATAGCAGTATAAATATGGTTAATATATGGGTGCATTTGAGTCTCTTTTATTTCATAATAAGGTGCAATGATGAATAACGTTGATAAGCATGGCAAAGACTTGGTTTCATCACTCATGTCTTTCATTTAGCCCCTTCCTACCACAACTCATTTATCACTAACTTTCTTCTAACTAACACATGCATTTACTCAGACACATGGTACATTTTAGGTTTGAATTCATTTATTGCATAAAGCAAAGAAAAGAAAAAAACTCCATACATTATCAATAGATCATACAGATATGCATTCATCATAAGAACCATCCTGCATACATATGTTAGTATCATAGGAAAGTAAAGATCATACATCTAAGAGTCTTAATAATAGAAGCACATCAAATACATATAAACATAAAGCATCTCATAAAGTGCATCAACATATACAAAGGATGTAGAAATAAGCTACACACCATATAGAATCACGTCATAAATAGAGAATATTATATATCATATGTCTGAGTACAATGGACAGTCGCAAGTCTCCATAAATGGTGACAACATAAATGTTTATAAATATTGGTACATCATGGATATAAAATTAGTACAACATCAGTACGAGATCAATACAAAAATGGTACAAAAAGGTACATAGTGGTACAATACTACAAGAAAGGAATCAACAGGTGCTACTAACCCCTCGTTAATTCAAGTTTGGATTAGGATTGGATCCCCATAGTTGTACAATACTACAAAAAGAGTCAACAAGTGCTACCACCACCCTCACCGCTAGGTGGACGAGGGGGTGTCATACCAGGTACTACCCTTTGCTACTACAAAGGATTTATGAACACACCACTACTCTGAGATCTCTATGCTCTACTAGATCTCTGAGAGGCACTGTAATTGGGAACATGATGGGCAGATGGAACAACATCCTCATAATGCCACCGATAGTTATAAGAGATAAACATAAACTCTAATTCATCAAGGAGCCCTATTAAATTTTCTCGGGTCCCGAAATATTTCACATCTAATATCAGGAGCATTTGTAACTATTTTCACAAACTATCGGATGCCAAGACAATCATTTTGCAGTATCAACAAATTGACACTCTTATCGTGACTTTTCACTCAAATTAGTTGAGGGGGAATAAATACACATGTTATTGCCAAGGAAAGCTGGGGCAGGATCAAAACATAAGATTTTTTTACACAATGTGACAAGCCACAATGTATCAAAGAGGGGCAAATATAGACACCCTAAAATGGATATACTTGCGACCTTATATTAAAACGCTAATTTTCATCTATTAATTAGTGGTTTTTTAATTATTAATTAATCATCTATTTCTTATAAATCCATTCCCCAAATCATTTAATTATATCGTCAAAATTAATTAAATAATTAATTTTATTTAAATAATTAAATAATTAATTTTATTTAATTAATTAACCTTAATTAATTAATCTTTATTAATTAATTAAATTCAATTTCCTAAATTTTAATTTAAATATTTAAACTTATTGATTAATTCTTCTAATTAAATTAATTTCATTGAGTTAATTTAATTTCACTTAATAATTAAATTCTAAATCAAAAAAGAATTCTATTATCTCAAGTTTGAATACTTTAATTACAAAATCAATTAAATATTCAAATAAATCCTTTCTCAAGTTCAAAAAGCTAACTCATGATCAACTTCTCAGTTAACTAAAGCATTACCTCTTCTCTCCAAGTTGAAGAGGTGGAGTTTACTAGTTTCTCCTCAATTAAACTAAAAGATCACCCCTTCTCTCAAGTTGAAGAGGTGGAGTTTACTAATTGCTCCTTAGTTAACTAAAACATCATCTCTTCTCTCCTAGTTGAAGAGGTGGAGTTTACTAATTTTTTCTTTAGTTCCTTTTGATCTCAACCATTCATTCTCTAATCTTTGGGAATGATCTCAACCTTCCAAATCATTTTCCATATTCTATATAATTAGCCCTTCATAACCATTTGAAGGATCCTGGATTTCAATCTTTTGTCCAAATTTACTCTGCAAGATTCTTGTATGAAGCATCAAAGCATTCTTGTGATCATAATCAATATCATTTTCTCAGCACTCCCAAGTCATAGAAGTTGGCGATGCTAATAATGAGCACCTCACACACAGTGTTTCAGAAGGAGTAGAGAGAAGCAATAGAATCCTCAAGCATTGTGGTTTGCATTCTTTTTTCTCCTCTATCTTTGCTTGTTATTTTACTGTCCATGGATTTGTTCTTATTATTTTTAATTGCTTTCCCCCATTGCAAATTGGTGCTACTAACCCCTTTTTAATTCGAGTTTGGAGCATGATTGGATCTACACAGTATACATATATCTTATAACTGAAATCATCTTTATAATAACATTCATCTACTAATAGGATTAATGATCGTAACCATTTACTTAGGTATCCATTAGGTGACCATTCATTAAGAATCCTTTTTTATAATGGGTATACTTAAATCATAATATAATTAACTCTTAACTTTCATATCCTAACTATTCAACATGAGAAATTAAATATTATTATGCTTCCTTCTTCCTAGGTACATTTTCCATTTACACATACTTTACTAAACATTTATTCAATTAACAATGTGTAAGTTTCTAACAAAACATTGTCATCTATGAAATATGAATCCATCTACTTAATCATAGTTCAAATATCATATTTACAATGTAATACATTTCCCTTGCTTTCACCAAGAACTACCCATTACATTTTTTCCCAACCAAGTTACATTGATATGCCATAATTACATCAAAACTCCTTCTAGGTGTATCCAACCACATGAATATACAATAGTACATTACATCATGATGAAAAGTATAAGATGAAATACTCAATGTCACAAATCTAAAAGGAACATGTACAAGATCCATCCATGCATCACTAACAGTACCTTGATAAAAAAAAGATTAACCACCCAACCATGTGGAGCTCGTAGGCCCACTCGCCCAAGCTAGGAGATAGAAACCAAGGCCCGTGCAAGAAAAAACCACAAATATCATAAAACAAGGTGCTAACCCTTCCCAAAAACAAGGCATGAAATGCAAATAAACATCAAGCCAAAATGGGACTACCAAAGGAAAAAGAAACAAAAGGTGTAAAGACTCTAGACTACAAGCTAAGTGACTATCATCGCATAGCCATCACACCTTGGGTTACCCTGGTAGTCAAATCTAGACCTTGGTCCCTAAGTAGGCACATGCAGAATCAAACACCTTTCATTAAGACAAGGTTGTTCGATTGTGTCATCACAAAGACATCTTATCCCACTACCATCCATAGTATGTACTAGCACTAGAGGCATGGGTGATGCATCAATTAATTTTTTTATTGTGTATTCCCCCATTCCTAGTTTATTTATTTAGGTTATCACTTGATTAAACAACTCATTAATGAGTTATCTGGGTAGCCACTTAGGGACCTAGCACCCATTGAGAGCCACTCACCCATTGTACCTAGGTTCTTTACCCATGCAATAAAGTCATATAAAATGTATGAAATAATCACACCATGTCATGATAACATTCCATGAGTCTCGTAAGAACATCATGATATCAAATTTTAGGTTTAGGAAACCACTTGTTTCCCCTAATCCAATGAACAACCCTAAAACCCCATTAGGCACTCAAATGGATTAAAATATCATCAAGAAGCATAAAAATGAATCAAACATTGTTAATATTTATCAAAAAGCATAAAAAGGTAAAAAATATGAGATATCAAGTCCCTAATTCCTTAGGTATAATCCCAAACCCCTAGAACATCATAATTTGACAAATTTTAACCATGCAGGAAGCTACGCATCTATTTGATAAAGCAACGCACTTGCAAGGTTAAATAAATGCACTTGTAGGGTAAAATAAATGCACTTGTAGGGTTAAACCAACAAACTTAAAGAGTTAAATAAATGCACTTGTAGGGTTAAAGAAACACACTTGTAGTATGCATTCAACTCACTTGACTAATAAAAATTGTAAAAAAATAAAGAATGACAAATTTCCTTCAAGGCTAAAAATGGGCAATATCTAGTTATGGGAAGCAAAATATGAGGAAGACCCAGTTGAAATATCCTATATTCCCTTCCACGAACCTTGATAAACAAACCCAAAACATAGATTTGACATGTGCAATTAATCATTTATAGAAATAGGTCTATAAAAGAATGAAGGAGAAACACACTTAGAACTTCCATTTAAACACACCAATCTTTCCATAATTCAAAACTACAATATTCATCCATCAAAGGAATAAAAACAAATATATAATAAAGTTAAAAATATTACATTATATATATTTTTTCATGGCAAACACCCTAAACATATTAAACATTCATAGAAAATACATGAAAACATAGTACCTTTTCTAAGATTGAATCCTAGGTCTAGTCCTACATAGAATCCATAAAGAATGAAGCAAGGGAGATCCAAATCCAATCCAAATACATCCTCTAATCCTTCACCAACAATCTAGAGCCAATCCAAGAGAAAACCAACACCAAATCCAACCAACACTCTCTCTCTCAATTCAACAGAGCACTCTCAAGAATTTAAAAATGAAAAATTCCTCCCTCAAACTCATTCCCAAAACAAAATACTCTCCCCAAAATTAGAAGGAAAGTCATCAAATTCCTATGCAAGTTCTTCCCCAACTCCTCTCTCCTCTTCCCCAATAAAAATTGTTAGAGTAATAAGTTAATTCAATTATTAATTAAATCATTCTGATTTAATTATTAAAGTCACTTATTATCTCTAGTTCACTTAAGCTAAACTTTAGGCATATAATAATTAATTCTTTATTAATTATTATCATGCAACCTAGGTTTCTCCCCTTTATAGGGTTTTGATCACCTGTTATAAGGTTTGATCTCTTTGTATTTGTTGATTAATTTTTATTGATCTTGAATAATCTTGTATTCTATATTTTACTATTGAATCAATTGAAGATGTTTCTCTTTCACAGATCTATTGTTTATGGCCTCCATAGCTTTTGCTTCTCTCTTTCTGTGACAGGTTTGCATGTAGGTGATTCTTGAGAGCTGTAGGGTTGAGTTTTCATCAACTCCAATATGGTATCAGAGTTTCATATCTTCATGCTCATAATCTCTTCATGAGATATTTGGCCTTCTTCTTCAGATCTATTTTTTCACGAGGTTTTATGTTTCAGATTTTTGTGGATTTGGGGGTATTTTGTTTTTGGACCAGTTTGGGCTTAAATGAACCTCACGATTGCGTTCAAAAGGCCCCAAACCCCTATTTTCATATATGGCATGTCCAATTCGGACACAATTGCATTCTGAGGCAAAAAAACATTTTTCATGTATGACCCTTTTTCTAGGCACATTTTTTGAGGCAATGAAAAGGCCAAAAAAACATTTTTTTTCCTTGGTACCTCCACCAAATTTGGTAGTCCCTTCCATATTTACTAGCATCGCTAGATTTAGTGGAGCTCTGCCAGATTTAGCTAAGATCACTTGGAGTTCTTGTTTTGGAGCCCTCTTCAGTTTTTTGCTTGTAACTTGAGCATACGGTATCAAAATTGGGCAAGAAAGATATCACCGGAAAGCTGATTTTGAGCTCGATCTGATTTTCTAGGTCTGGTTTCTTTATATTTCTATTTTGTAGGGTTTTTTTTCCTGTAAAAGTTAGGGTTATTTTTTGCACTCTGGGAGCCATATATTGCTCATCTAGACAAATTCCTCATGTCGTTAGAAATTTGGTTCAATGCTCTATCAGATTTTATGAGTCTCACATCCAAAATCTGCTCTAGGTACAATTTATTCAGGTTTTTTTTTTTAATTTTAATTTTTTGCAATATAGTGATTATTTTGGATGTTTCAGGTCCTGGGATCATTTTCCTTGCATGGGATGACTCCATTTTAGTTTTTATTCATGTTTCTATAGCTTGTCATTATTGACCATTGTAGACATCTATTTATGTAGCTTTTCTTGTTTGCAAACGCACTGGGATAAAGTGTCATCTAATGCATGCTTGGGATCTTTGACATTTTTGTGTTTGTTTGGACTCGCACTACATTATAAAGTTCCATGAGGGGGGGGGGTTGATTTACCTTTGTCAAGTTATTGTTCCTTCCACAACATTAGCCTCATGATGTATGTCAAGATAGTGTTTCCTCCATGACACCATCCTTTATATGTGCTTGTACTTTCTATGTTCCTTGTTCTTCATTGTGCAGTTATTCTTGGCAGTCTCATTTAGTGTACATGTCATGCCTCTCCCTGCTCAACATTATGGGGGGTATCTCCTGTTGGTTCTAATTCTTCCTTGGTTTTATGGATTGATCTATGTATTCAGTATTTATTCCTACGTACTAGGCATATGCAGTGGATGGGTACCTATGCATTTCGGTGAGATGGATCATTTACCATATGGACACTCTTTCATTCCTATTTTGGAGGCATCCTTCCATCTTTGAATGATCAGCTCTTTAGACTTTGTTTACAGTCTTCTATACCTAATCATGTTCTATTACAGTGGAGGTTCCAATCGTTATTCTTCGATAGTGTTTGCAACTTCATGCTACAGTTATGTTCTTCGTGTTCTTCCTTTGTTCCTATCTTTTGGGACATTCTCTAGTTTGGAGGCTTCTTCAATCCTTCACTACTCTTCATCTCTTTTTGGATAGGGGTTTTTCCCATTAGGTTTTCTCCTTTTCTCCTCTTTACATATATTTTTTGTACTTGGGTACCTGATTAGGCCATGTTGTCAGGACCCATTTCCTGCTTTCAGTAAATTTTTCTAGGTTTTTAGCTTCTCCCTAAGTTTATCTTAAGGGTGGGTGATAGAGTAATAAGTTAACTCACTTAATTCTGATTTAATTATTAAACTCACTTATTATCTCTAGTTCACTTAAGCTAAAATTTAGGCATATAATAATTAATTCTTTATTAATTATTATCATGCAACCTAGGTTTCTACCCTTTATAGGGTTTTGATAACCTTTTATAAGGTTTGACCTATTTGTATTTGTTAATTCATTCTGATTGATCTTGAATCATCTTGAATCATCTTGTATTCTGTATTTATTATTGAATCAATTGAGGATGTTTTCACTTTCACGGATCTATTATTTCTGGCCTCCATAGCTTTTGCTTCTCTCTTTCTGTGACAGGTTTGCATGTAGGTGCTTCTTGGGAGTTGTAGGGTTGATTTTTCATCAACTCCAATAAAAAATCCCCTCAAAAATATGAAATTAATTCCATATATTTTCCTTGGAAGGATTTGTACAGGAACAACCACCCTTTCATAACCAATATTATAACTATCGGTTAATTAGAGGGATATGAAACCATATCTCTTGCTAAATACCATAGGTTATAATACAAGGATGTAATATTATTATTATCCCAAACTTAGAAAATATCAAAAGAGAGCATTAATTAATAATTAATTAATAAATATAACCAACATATATCACCTAATAATTATCAATCTAAAAATCAACACACACACACACACACACACACACACACACGTGTGTGTGTGTGTGTGTGTGTGCACCCATATATATGTATATCCAAGCGATAATTTTTTTCTATACTAAAATAGGATAACTTTATAGAACTATTAAGTAATACATCTATACTGCAACCATATATTCCATAATAGTGAAATATAAAATCACATATTTCTCATTTATATCACATAAATATTAAAGATATATAGGCAATAAATAAACACATCACACTAACCATATAATCAATCAAATTCAATAACATAAAATCAAGGAAATAAATCCCAACCAACCAAGGAACTCCTGCAAACAAACATACTAAGCTCAAGATGATCATCCAAAAACATTGATCAATCTAAATAATCCACCAAAATACCAAAATCCAAATAATTAATGAATCCAACCAAAACTTGCAACATCATGAAAACCATTAAAATCACTCCCAAGACCATACCAAGAATCTCCTGAAACCCAAACATAACAATTTCAACATGTACACCCAAAAAAAAATGTAAGAAACTAAATCATAGGACCAACATCCAATAAAGGGATCACAACAAGGGCTAACACCAAGGTTATGCTCAAATGAGTAACAGAGAGCCAAAGATGGACACCCTGACAAACTGGTGACATAAGAAAGGATGACATCATTATTCATTTAGAATGATGGCAAGGGATGACTTGGGTGGGCATTGACACTATCTCCCATCAACAACCATCGAGGATTTTGAGGGCACACCTAGACCTATGGAGCCAGGTGGAGTAGATGCCCAGTACCTGCAAGCATAAAAAAATGAAAGATACATACATACATACACATATACATACATATATACATACATACATGCAAACATATATAGATACATATATATACACACATACACACATGCATACACACACACACACACACATATATATCAAGGAAGAAAGTACAAACAATGATGGGGATTGAGACTTCATGTGGGCCTCACTAGGTGAGTAACTATGACTTCATCCCACATCATTAAAACATGACATGGAGATATCATTATCAAAGATACATAAGATATAGTCACATCTAGCACATCACATAACATGGTTAGTCCAGAATCATTAGTATAAAATATAAACTAATATGAAATAATCATATAAACATGATCATGAAACATAAGTAATGATCTATAATTGTCAGTATCTCCATCATAACTCATCCACAATCATGATTATATTACTAATTAAAAAACACCATCCATAAAAGAGATTCTATAATCATAATCATAAGAAGAGAACATGAATAAATATCATATCCCTCTCAAGTATCAGTTTGGAGGATAATTATCAAACATCATAATCAAAAACTAAATGTAGACACCCGAAAATGGATAGGCTTGCGACTTTACATTAAAAAAACTAATTTTCATCTATTAATTAATGGTTTTCTTAATAATTAATTAATCATCTATTTTCCTCTAAATTCATTCCCCAAATCATCTAATCAAATTCCCAAAATTAATTAAATAATTAATTTTATTTAATTAATTAAATAATTAATTTTATTTAATTAATTAACCTTAATTGATTAATTACCATTAATTAATTAATTAAATTCAATTTCCTATAGTTTAAATTAAAATATTTAAACTTACTAATTAAATTCTTCCAATTAAATTAATTTCAATTAAATTAATTTAATTTCATTCAATAAAGCAATTCTAAATAAAAAAGAATTCAATTATCTCACATGTTGAAAACATTAATTAAATAAATGAATTAAATATTCATTTAT
>MU226149.1:1185296-1198320 GCA_018584345.1 Thuja plicata | reverse complement strand
TTTATCTTCAAAGAGATAACTCCAATCAGCTCACATGGGTTACTCCACCCATCTCTCCAGTCCACATGGGTAACTTCACCCACCTCTTCAGTTCAAAAAGGTAACTCACAATTAGCTCTTCAGTCAAACAAGCTTTATCTCTTCTTTACCAATTGAAGAGGTGGAGTTTATTGATGGCTTCTCAAGTTCCCTTTGATCTCAACCGTTCATCTCCATATCTTTGGGATTGATCTCAACCGTTCATATCATCACCAATTCCTATATAATAAACCCTTCATAACCATTTGAAGGATCCAGGATTTCAAGCTCTCGTGCACCATTACTATGTCAGTTTGGTTCTAGCATTCAAGCCATCTTGCGATCACATATCCATTTCAATTAGCAAATTCTTGACGCTTCTCAAGTCACAGACGATGCCCACACCAATATTGAGCATCAAGAACAACATTTCAGAAGGAGTAGAGAGAAACAATAGAAGCTTCATGCATCGTGGGGTTTGCATTTATTTATTTTCCTTTCTCTTGCTTGTACATTTTATTGATTACATTTCAGGTAATTCATTTTAGTAGTTATTGTGTACTTGATTTATATCATTGATGAAACCTTTGCTACTAACCCTTGCCTTTGGAAAGCTTGGGAACCACGAATCATGAAAGAAGAGGCGTACATTTTGGTGAACCCAACGTGAATCAAATAGCCCAAATATCTCTTGCAGATGACAAATAAGATTGATCAACCATGAACGTACGGTCGCAAATCTAAAAATCTATATTTTTTTTGATATCTGTGTTATTTCGCAATTGCTGGTATTTTTCCGCAATCGACGAAACTGTGTCGCAATCGACTAGTTTAATACCGCAATTGATTGCAGGCTTTCGCAGTATTATTCTGTCATCTTCTATCTTCTTTCTTCTGGTACTTTTCTGCAATTGCCCGATCCGTGCCGCAATCATCATTATTTTGCTGCAATTGCCCGATCCGTTCCGCAATTGACAGTGCTTCTCCGCAAGTGCCAGTGGTTTACCGCAATCGCTAGATCTTTTCCATAATTGCTAGTATTTTGCCACAATCACAAGAAATATTGCATATCAGATCCAAATCTTCTGTCCATCTACTTCTAAACTGATATTTTTTTTTCTGGTTTTCTGTGCAGGGCCGGGCAAATCATCGAGAACGGAGAAGGGTAAGTTATTGTGAGTATTAATCATTCATTGTTTCAAAGTTACATATACTCTCATTTTTCAAGAATCCTTTTTAATACTAACCCGTCTAAACAAAGCAAATTAAAAGGAATTCACTTGTCGATTTGGGTTTAAAAAGAATAGTGCTTGCCAAACATATCACATCTCACATTTCAGATTTGGGCTTAAAACTGACGTGGGGACTAAAATTGAACAAAGGAAAAAAATCTCGCAAATTGGTGCATTAAAATTGAACAAGCAATCAACACCTAATTTTGGGCTTAAAATTAAACACTGGTGCTTGTATGGTGGTGTAGCTTAGTTCACATTTCAAACTTTGGAGCTTAATCGATTTACCTTGTGTCTTGAGTTTTGGGTGCATTTACACATATTGCTAGATTAGAAACCTTTATAATTTTTTAGAAAGGCCTATCCAGGGAATGCACTTCTTCCTTGGAGAATGACCTTAAATCGGTAATCCTTTCGATCAGTATATAAACAAGGCGCGAACCAAAGTTTCATCTTATCTAGCCAAGCTCGGGTGAGGCGTGTTGGTGATATTCTAGATTGGGTGAATATCCCTAAGGAGCCAACATGATCAATTAGGCTCTTAAGTGAGTCATGCACGTACAAGCCGATTGGAGAAACACCACAGACCCTTACTACAACCTTGATTCATTAGAGGCCAACCCATTTTACCTCTGAACAGGTACCTTATTATAGTGCAAGGGGTTGTAGAATTTCCCTCCAAGATTCTGAACATATGTGTCCCACGGTATTTGTGTAGTGAAAGAGATCTTCACTCCACGATAACAATACCTGGAAACAGCAAAAACACAGGCACCTACATCATGGACCTTCGTGTCCTAGTAGCATGACAATTGTTTGGTGAGATAACAAACATTCAAGTATTGGGCCTATAACATAGTATTCTAAAGCCATTGACCTAGATTAATCTGACTGTTCATTGTTGAGACCTTGTGATAACCTAGCAACTTGAAAAAGTTGTAGAACATACACAATTTCAGTCTTCATTCTTCAAAACATAGTGTCTATCATGTTTGTTCCTTTGATTAGTTTCTGAAAACACAAAACAAAACATCCAAACTATCAAAATGAGTCAAACATGTTAAAGTCTAGGGTTGTCAACGTCAACTGTCTTGCAAATCAGAAGCATTGTTCCAAAAAATTCCAAAATTGTCAAGCAGTGATACTTATCCTCTAGTCTTTTTTAGACTGTTCCTCATTTACTGCAATTGCCTGCATTGTTCCATAATTGAAGAAAGTCTGCCACAATTAACTTGTTTATTGCCGCAATCGTCGTGTTTATTACCGCAATCGGTGATAAACTACCACAATTGACCGTTTACTTTACCACAATCAGTGAAGTTGTACCGCAATTGATCAGAGATACATTATTCTTGTTTTGACCTAAAACCTTGAAAGAATCCTTCATTTGGTGTCCAAAAATAGTGTCTATCCTAGGAAAATGTGAAGAACATTATGTGAATCTCTAAACATTAAAGATTATCCCTTCTCTATAAAATCATGATTATTGTCAAAAACATTGTTAGTTCAAAAGCTCATACTCTAAATACCTTGATCTCATCATATCAAACATCATCATCTTTATCAAAGTGACTTTGCCTAAGGAAAAATTCAAAAAATCTTATCTTTTTTCATCACCACTTTGAGATCAAGTTATATCAAAATCTATCCTTAGAATTACCCTTGTCCAAAACATAACTCAGACTTCCTCAGAAAGGATCTTCTTCCTTGTTTGCTTTATATCACTTGTTTTAGTTACAAAACCTGGACTGCACTATGTCTCAAACACCTCATGGAGGGCCTTACACAAGGTATAAGGCTAGAACTCAACCTAATGAGTCATATATCAACCGATTCCTTTCTTGGGAAATAGAGCAAGAGAACGATCCTTTCATGAATACCAGTTCTTCTCTATTCATTGAACAACCCCGTGGGGCAGCCTTTTTCCAAGATATCACAGAAGCATAGCTTGAAGATGTGGAGCAAGATGCTTACTCCACAAAAGTAGTTGATGTTGTTGTAGAGAGGAACCCTAAATGTTACCTAGCCATGCTAATAAAGAAAGGAGTCAAACTCCCCGCTGAATTTAGTGTATTGACTGTATGGCCCAAAAACCCTCTTGCAGGTCAAAACACTACTTAGCCTCCACAGATACTGCCTGTTGTGTCTCAAATATTTCCACCATTGGTATTACCCACATTGACATAGACTATATCGATTCAAACCAATGACCTAACCCAGGCCAGCACATCCTCCACTCAAGGCATGACAGGCTCGCAACTAAGTGCACCCATGGTCACTAGTATGCCTCCACCTTTGGTCTCATGGCCAGGACAATCAAGCTCATGCTATGTCTTCCATCCCACCAAACACCAACTATTCTGAAACAATGCCACTGCTGTAGTCAATTCACACTAGTCTTGGGATTAACACCTCATACCCATAGGGATCCATCTCTGCAGGAATGACTTACAGTCAATACCCACCCAAGGCTACATCTTTTCCCATTTTGACATCAATACAACCCCTGTAACAACAACCCCAGCTTCAGTTGCCTCAATTCCAACCCCCGCAATGGCAACCCCAGCTTTAGTTGCCTCAATTCCAACACCTGCAACAACAACCCCAGCTTCATTTACTTTAATTCCAACCTCCGCAACAACAACCCCAGCTTTAGTTACCTCAATTCCAACCTCAGCAACAACAACCCTAGCTTCAAACCCAACCTCAATAGTAACAATATCTACCCCAATAGTATCAACCCCAGTTCCAATCACAATAGTAAATGCATCAAAACCTACCATGGGCTACCCATGAGCCTCCATTTACAAATCACTCGGTGGGGAATCAATATCAAGCCCCTAGGATGAAATCCTATGTTCCTACTCAAGGGACACAGAGGCGCAACCTCATACCCACTATAGCACAGAGGAACGTCCTCACACACCAACCTAAATATCAAATGGACATGTTAATGCAACAAATGCAAACCCTTCAAACCCAAATGATGGATATGAAAAATCAGGGAAAAACTAAAGCCTACACCGTAGAGGATTTATACCCATACCCCTTTGACCATTCTCTTCACATGTCTCCATTCCCAAATCACTTCTTGGTACCAAAATTCAACAAATATAGGGGCAATACCAACCCTATTGAACATATATGAGATTTTTTTGCTAGTTGCATCAAATTTGCCCATGATGAAACATATTTAATGCAACTGTTCCCACAAAGCTTGGCCAGACCAATAATGGAATGGTTCTCGTATTTACCTCATGGCATTCAATCTTTGGGAGAACTGGCTGAAAAGTTCATAGCTCACTTCCATCATAACATTGAGCACAAGGTCAACATCAAGGACCTTTGTGATATCAAATAGAAGGATGGAGAGTCTGTTGTGAAGTTCCTACAAAGATGGAGGAATATGGAAAACTGCATAATATATGATGTGCCTGAACAAGACCTGATAGTCATGTTTGTTGACAATCTAATTCCAGACATGTCATTCACAACAAAGTTATAGTTAGCTCTGAACTTCACACAACTCATCAAATGAGGAGTTCACTGTGAGCAGAACTTAGTCAAATGAGGAATCCTTGCAGATCCAACACAAACAAATACAAACAAAAATGCAACAGACAAAGCTAAGTGGTGAAACAAAAACAAAAATGTCACTAGCGATGGTTCGTTGATGTAAAGATAGTCAGCTATGCACAACCCAAGGTGTCACTACAAGGCGCACTTGTGGCCAACCAAAAACCCATAGGGCCCACTCAACAAGCATACATCTAGAACCAAACTCCTCCTGTACAAGCAGCCGCTGTGTCAAACAATCAACAACAGAATCAACACAGACCACGGTTTCAATTCTAGAAACGAGATTTCACACCATTGGGAGAGCCGATAGAATCAAATTTATGCAAGTTGATACAATCAAACACTATCACTCTCCTAGAAATTAGGGAATTTGAACAAGATGAAAACAAACCAACGTGGTATAATGACAAGGACTTCTGCGAGTTCCATCAGGTAAAAGGACATAAAACATCCAATTGTTACCGATTGAAACATGCTATCCAAGACCTAATTGACACAGGGACCATTTATGTGACAAATACCCAAACCAAAGGCACAATTGATCACACTATTTTCAATGATACCTTTCGTGATCACAACAAAGGAAAATCTTCTGGGTCTGGTGGACCAACAAAACAAGTCAACTATACATATGCCAACAGTGATAATGTTATCAATTGCCTCAATCCTTTATATAGACACGTGGCTATGATCACTATGAAATACCAAGGTAACAAATGTGTTGTAACAACGCGTCGTGCCAAAGTCATCTTTCAAGGAGTACCATCCTCGTCTACTATATCGACCAATCCTAAAGCAAACTCAGATCCACAAACAAGCATAGTGGACCAACTAAAGCACACACTTGCCCAAATCTCCATGCTTGACCTATTATGCATATCTCCATAGCATAAACTGGCACTTCACCAAGCCCTTCAGAATGAAGCTGTCCCAAGGGACATAACGTACGAGAGCTTCCAAACGATGGTCAACCATATAGCTGCTAACAAACATGCCACATTCACAGACTGTGATGTGCCACTGCATAAAACCCTGCATAATGATCCTTTACACTTACTTGTCTAGGTCCACAAGAGTGCTATCCATAGGGTCCTTGTTAATGGTGGAGCTGGGTTAAACATCTGTACTCTAAAGTTAATCAAGCAACTGGGCTATTTAGAATCAAGCATTGATGTCACAAGGAGGATAAATATCAGAGCTTATGATGAAGAGGAAAGGTCCTCTGAAGGTATTATCATTCTACCTATCCGTATCAGTCCAGTGGTAAAAAACACTCCCTTCCAGATCCTATACCTTGAGTTGGGATACAACATGCTACTAGGGAGACCCTAGATACATGAAATTCAAGCTGTACCTTCAATATACCACCAATGCATCAAGTTCCCACACCAGGGAGATGAAATCATCATAGAGGGAGATCCCAATCCTTTCAAATATTGTAATGCAGTCCAAATCAACACTGATAACCATGTACCATCAAACCAAGATGCAAGCATCCCATTCTCTTCAGATTTGAATCCCAAGGATGTCACACGGACAACAGGAAAGATAGTCATTAACCAGGATGCAAGTATTCCCTCCTCTTCAGATTCAAATCTTAAGGATATCACATGAAAAGTGGGCAAGATATCCATTACTGACAAGGGCTATGGTGAATATAGATATGAATACGCTTTCACCATCATGCACATGCCTCAGAGCTTGAGAAATTATGGCATGCCACAACCTATCATTACAATAGAAACTCCATAGCCTATTCTATTTAGATGTCCACCCACAACCTTTGTCTGATGGGGAGACATAGCGGAAGAAAAGCCATTTGAACAAGACATCAATACCTAGTTATACCAAGACCCACCAGAGATAATCTGACCACAACTACCCCTGTCAAACTATGGTAATGGTTACACAATGATACAAAGATTTGGGTACGATGGTACAACCAAGCTGGGGGAAAGACAACAAGGCATAATGGAATTGTCTCTCCCGCCAACCCATAGAAACATGAGAGGGTTGGGCTATGGATAGCAAAGAACTAGTCCTGTGATCCAAGACATTCAAGTCAATCAGGAACAAATAACAGAGATGCACTGGGGGCACAACATAGAACATGTATTGATAGGAAACATATTAGCACAGTTGTTGCCCGCCGAAGAGGGAACTACACAAACCCGAATAGACCTCCACATAGCAATCGATGATAACCAAGAAAGTGAGACATCTGATGAGTGTTCTATTGAGACTGACTCCCGTGAGTATGAGTGGAGATCCCTTCACAACTATGAACCGTCGATCCTAGATTATTTTCGTTAGTCAGAAACTATCATAAATCTAGAAGACTTATTTGACCAACTGACCATTATTAAACAACCCTGCATAGACAAGCATTTCATTTATCAGACCTTAAGTGGTGCGTCCACATCATAGTCTAGTTTTGTAGGAACCATATCTGTAGTCCCTTTCAGTCAACCAGAGCCAAACAACCATGAAAGTATCTGTCTTGTACACCCTGAGCTCATAGAGTGGGATCAAAAAGGACCACTTGATTTAGATGTCTTTGAGAATGATGAGGATATATCTCATTTCATGGGACTTAGGGAAGGCATTCCATCAGGAGACCACACGGCAGGCTTCTCCATTAACCTTGATAGAGCGGCATATTTTAGGGAGGAAGCTCCTCTTTCCAGTCCATAAAAGAAAAAAGAATAAAAGATTGATAAAAAGCTAAAACAAGACGTATCTTCTAGCAAAAACCTCACTGAGGCGCTAGAAGATGGAAAGAAGGAACTCCTCCCCTTGACAGAGGAGAAGTCAGCATTACTAGCAAAAGAAATAGAGGAAGTCAATTTGGGAGATGACAAGAACCCAAAGAACATATACTTGGCAAAATCACTCACCCCAGAGGAGAGAGAATAGTTCATCAGTTTCTTTAAGGCAAGGATGATCAATTTTGCATGGTCCTACTCAGATATGCCAGGGTTAGATCCAAAGCTAGTACTACACCATCACCCATTACTACCCAATGCTAAATCTGTCAAACAAAAGCTGAGAAAGATGCATCCCCATGTTGCAATGCTAGTCAAAGCATAATTGAAAAAGCTCCTGGATGCTAAATTCATAAGACCTATACCATATGCGGATTGGATATCTAACTTGGTACCAGTTACAAAGCATAGTGGTCAGATACGGATTTGCACAGACTTTAGGGATCTCAACATAGCTTGTCCCAAAGATGACTTTCCTTTACCCAACATTGATATGATAGTAGATCTAACTGTTGGGCATAAAATTCTATCACTCATGGATGGCTTTTCAGGGTATAAGCAAATAAGGATCGCACCAGAGGACCAACACAAAACAACTTTCACATGTCCTTGGGGGACATATTATTGTAATGTCATGCCGTTTGGTTTAAATAATTCTAGAGCGACATATCAAAGGGCTATGACAACTATATTTCATGATCTCATCCATAAAACAATGGAAGATTATGTGGATGACATACTAGCCAAGTCAATACTACGCAAGGATCACCTAAAAGTATTGGGACCAATCTTTGATAGAATGCAGGAATTCAAGGTCCATCTAAACCCAAAGAAATGTGCATTCGATGTCACAACAGGAAGTCTATTGGGGTTCATAGTGTCACATAGAGGAATCTAAGTAGACCCAACAAAAGTAAAAGCAATATTGGTCATGCCTTCACCATTAAACCTGAGATAACTAAGAGGGTTACAAGGAAGGCTCCAATCAATCAGGCGCTTCATAGCTCAGCTAGCAGACAAGTGCCACCCATTCCAACATCTATTGCGCAAAGACATCAAATTCATATGGACAGAGCAATGCAAATAGGCATTTCAAATATTCAAGGACTACCTTCTTAAGTCTCCTATATTGGTACAACCAGTCTAAGGTAGACCATTGCTTCTATATATCTCAGCGACAGAGTCAGCGTTAGGTGTACTCTTGGCACAACATGATGACGCAGGTAAAGAGAGGGCCATCTACTATCTAAGAAGAACATTGGTTGGATATGAGCTAAACTATATGCCAATTGAGAAGTCATACCTTGCAGTTGTTTTTGCTTCCCAAAAGCTGAGACATTATATGTTGAGTCACCAAACAAAGTTGATCGCACATATTGATCCTTTAAAGTACCTCCTAAGCAAAGCAGTGCTCACCGGATGACTGGCCAAGTGGGTAATGATCTTGAGTGAGTTTGACATTGAGTATGTAGACAGAAAGGCCATCAAAGGATAAGTGATCGTAGATAAACTAGCAGAGGCACCCATTCAGGACCATCAGCCTATTATTTTTGACTTTCCTGATGAATCTATCATGACACTACAATTAGCGATTGAGGTATGGAAACTATATTTTGATGGGTCATGCACGAACCATGGTGCGGGGGCAGGGATAGTGCTTATCACTCCAGATCATGATACAATTCCAAAGTCTTTCAGACTCAACTTCCTGTGCACCAACAACATAGCATAATATGAGGCACTGGTCATTGGTCCAAAGATAACAATTCAATGGAGAATCAAGAACCTAAAGGTCTTTGGAGACTCGTAGTTGATCATTAGTCAAGTCAAAAATAATTATAAGACCAAAGATGAGAAGCTCATACCATACAGAGCACAGATGTAAACACTACGCACCAAGTTCCATTACATCTTCTTCGATCAAGTCCCACAAGCACAGAACAAAGCTGCAGATGCGATGGCTACCATAGCATCACTGATTGATATGCTAGGCAATGAAACACAATTCTAGTTTCTAGTGGAGCAACTCTTGGTGCCATCACATTAGGCATCCATAACAGAATCAACATGCATCCTTGTTAGTCCTGAATCCCCATGGTACCAAGATGTCTATAACTATCTCCAAAATAGTGTCTTACCTCCCAACTTGTCTAGGAACCAGAGAAAATCCCTCATTTGCCAAGCCACTAGGTATACCATCCTCTCAACTACTTTATACAGACAAAGTCTAGATGGAATGCTACTATGATGTCTCACTTCCATGGAATCCTAGAAAGCTTTGTACGAGGTACATGAAGGAATTTGTGGAACCCACGGAGGTGGCAACAACTTGGCTAAGAAGATCATCCGCATGGGATACTATTGGCCCACAATAGAGACAGATGCACACAAACATGTACAAAGGTGTAGACAATGTCAAATTCTTGGAGACCTCATCCATGCACCAGCCCAGGAACTTAACGCTATCACATCACCATTGCCATTTTCCATGTGGGGATTTGACCTAGTGGGCAAAATTACACCTTCTTCAGCAAATGGACACAAATACATCATAGTAGCAATAGAGTATTTCACCAAGTGGGTGGAAGCAATTCCCCTCACTTACATCACTGGAAAGTAAATAGCAATGTTCATACTTAACCACATTATCTGTCGATACGGGATCCCTCAAGCAATCCTGACAGATCATGGTACACCTTTCCAGAACAAAGATGTTGAAGAGCTATTTGAATAGTTCCATATCAAACAAGGGTTATCCTCCTTTTATTATCCTCAAGGGAAGGGCCAAGCCGAAGCTACAAACAAGACAATCTTGAAAATCTTGAAGAAAACAGTGAACGAATCAGGGCGAGACTGGCATTTGCAGCTTAGTCCCGCATTATGGGCATACAAAACTAGTGTGAGGACACCTACAGGAGCCACTCCTTTCTCCCTAGTCTATGGATCAGAGGCAGTATTACCCCTTGAATTGGAAATCCCATCCCTAAGGATATCATTGAAGAACCTAATCACAGATGAAAACTACAGAGTAGCAAGGCTCAGTAAACTAGAGGTACTAGATGAAAGAAGACAACATGCCTTCGACCACTTACAAGGCTTTAAAAATTTCCGTAGAAGGAGCTATCACAAGAAGGTGAAGCCATAAAAATTTGAGGTAGGAGACCTTTTCCTCATGGAAAATCAGAAGAATCAAGCAGAGCGAGTCAAACCCAGAAAGTTTGAGCCTAACTAGCTAGGACCATTTGTCATTGTCAGCTCTACTCAGAGTGGGGCATTCATCCTAGTGACACCAGAAGGAGATCAGCTCCCTGGATACATCAACAACATGCACCTCAAGAGGTTCTACCCTTGAGGTCTCTATAGTTAAGTCACCTATCTACATATCCAGAAAATACCAAAAAAATCAGAAAATACTAAAGTTACCTTGGTCAAAACTTGGCAAACAGGCGCCTTGGCGACAACAAAAAAAATAAAAAAAGCAAAAAAGTAAAGAGAAATAAAATCACTCTCTCAGTGAAAACCTAGCAATTAGGTGCTATTGAGTAGGTACCTTGGTAAAAACCTAGCAAATAGGCGCCAAGTGTTCAAATCTAGCTTCACCATCAATGAACTCCAAAAGCTTGAGCACACTTCAAACGCAAGACTAACTACCCAAGCTATATCCATAAGCACAATCCCCTCTCAGCACCAAGAACTTACCCATGGTTAATACTGGTCCACCAGACTTAGGGCGATTCAAAATGTCCTAAAAAAATCCAAAAAAATTGGAAATATCATCAAAAAATCCAAAAAAGTTGGAAAACTCAATAAAAATCGTAAAAAGATCAAATATCAAGAGAAAATCAATCTTCATAAAAAAAATTCAAAAAATTGCAAAATCCAAAGCAATAAAACCAACTCGGTTATCAAGATAGCAAAGGGCAATCACACCCTGTCAATCAATGTCACAATCATGAGCTTTGTGAATCGACATTGGGCTCATCTGACACAGCTTTATCAACCTATCAAATCAATCAGTAAGCAGCTGGAAACCAAGACAATCTATCAATTGTCACAATCATGAGCTTTGCGAGTCAGCATTGGGCCCATCTGACACAGCTTGATCAGCTACCAAAATGATCAAATCAATCTATCAATTGTCACAATCATGAGCTTTGCAAACCAGCATTGGGCCAATCTAACACAACTTGATCAGCTGCCAACATGATCAAAGCAATCAATCAATCAATCACATCAATCGTCTTACATAGTGATGGGTATGCTCAAACCACACAGGTCAACCTTATATGAGTAATCTATTATTGAAACTAGACACACTCAAGAAATCAAGCCAATCAAGCCTATCCAAAGAGTCGAGCCAATCAAGAGAGTCCAACTGCATCAAGGAACCATCCAAAAATGTTGACTAGGTCAGTCAAGTCGGTCAGATGTCAGTCTATATTTCACATTTATGTTCTTACGCTACTCCAGGATCCACCATGTAAGGAGCGTAGCTATGATAGATCATGACTTATTTTCTTTGATTTCTATTTATTGAATGTTCACTTTGATTTTGGGGCCATGATGATTTAGGATAAATGCGGTAGGCTCTGTCACTTATCTGGTAGCCGTGCAGTTCCACGATCTAAGCTTAACCCTAGGAAAGAATTGGACATTCCTTCTCTTTTATTTTGCTTGTTTGGTTTATAGAATCAAGAGCTCACAACACTATTCAGATGGACTTTGAGTGTTTTGGAGTTCTATCTTGGTTTCTATGGTCTTTCCCTTTATGTTGCAAACAAGAGCTCACGATGCTATCCAGATTGACTCTAGGGGCGTAGGAGTTCTATCTTGTTTGCTTGACTTTCCCTTTCAGAAATCAAGAGCTCAAAGTGTTATCTAGATGGACTCTGGGTGCATATGAGTTCTTTCTTGGTTTCTTTGTTTTAGATTAATTCAGAGGACAAGCGGTATCTAGATGGTCAATATCTGGGTGATTTTGGTTCTCTTTCTTTTCAAACAGGGAACATAGTTGAACCCAGATGGTCAATATTTGGGTGCACTAGGTTCTCTTTCTATTCAATCTCTCTACTCCTTCCACTATCAAGAGGTCATGGCGGTATCTAGGTGGTATGTGATCTAGATCATTCGACGCTCTTCATAATTTTAGAAAATACAAAAAAAAAGATGCAATGATGACAAATATTGGAAACAAGGGTAGTGACTTGGGACACTCATCCTTTCTATCAAATCATATCTATCAAAAAAAATATGCAAAAAGAACATCCTTTCTATCATTCCATTCTATTAGATCATCTCAGAGAACATCTATCCAAACTAACTTCTTTCTAATTAACACATGCATTACTCAGATATTTTGTGCATAATAGATTGCATTCATTTGCCTTAAAATGCATCAGAAAATGACAAAAACATAGTAGTTGCATACAT
>MU226149.1:1170831-1181578 GCA_018584345.1 Thuja plicata | reverse complement strand
TTTAAATTCAAATATTTAAACTTACTAATTAAATTCTTCCAATTAAATTAATTTAATTTCATTCAATAAAGCAATTCTAAATCAAAAAGAATTCAATTATCTCACATGTTGAAAACATTAATTAAATGAATAAATTAAATATTCATTTATCTTCAAAGAGATAATTCCAATCATCTCACATGGGTTACTCCACCCATCTCTCCAGTCCACATGGGTAACTTCACCCACCTCTTCAGTTCAAAAAGGTAACTCACAATTAACGCTTCAGTCAACCAAGCTTTATCTCTTCTTTACCAATTGAAGAGGTGGAGTTTACTGATGGCTTCTCAAGTTCCCTTTGATCTCAACCGTTCATCTCCGTATCTCTGGGATTGATCTCAACCGTTCATATCATCACCAATTCCTATATAATAAACCCTTCATAACCATTTGAAGGATCCAGGATTTCAAGCTCTTGTGCGCCATTATTATGTTAGTTTGGTTCTAGCATTCAAGCTATCTTGCGATCACATATCCGTTTCAATTAGCAAATTCTCGACGCTTCTCAAGTCACAGACGTTGCCCACACCAATACTGAGCATCAAGAACAACATTTCGGAAGGAGTAGAGAGAAACAATAGAAGCTTCAAGCATCATGGGGTTTGCATTTATTTGTTTTCCTTTCTCTTGCTTGTACATTTTATTGATTACGTTTCAGGTTATTCATTTTAGTAGTTACTGTGTACTTGATTTATATCATTGGTGAAACCTTTGCTACTAACCCTTGCCTTTGGAAAGCTTGGGAACCACGAATCGTGAAAGAAGAGGCGTACACTAAATTCATCAAAGAAAGATAGATGAATCATAAAAAGTAATCATATCCATAATAAGAAGACATAAATAATAGTCACATTGATTTCTCATGTATCTATTCTAGCACATAACATCCTAACCACATGTACCAAGGTCCTAAAATATCTTCAACTCATAAGTTAAGAAGAATACAAATGAAGGGTGTACCATTCAATTTAACCAATATACCTCATAAAATCATCATCTCTACCAAGTACTAGATTATGAATTTATTATAGATAAGCTAATGGAATAGATTAGATAAGTATCTCAATAAAAATACCTAATATCAAATTGTATTTACATCAACAACAAGAGAAGCATAGTGAAAACTACTTCATTTCATAAACTCCAACAATGAACAAAATCATACTAGGGTTAGAGGGGTATTACATCCTCCCCCTATTAGTTTTGAATTACTCCTGGAAGGTGGGAAATACAAAAATAAACTATGTATCACATGATAAACATTAACTAACATCATCACAAACATTCTTATCCTAGAATACAAGTAATGATAGAGGACACAAAAATATGCATTCAAGTTGCTAAACTTAAGATGAATTTCCATTTATATCATTGTAAACCCATCTTCCCACTTACTAGAGCCAAATTTAACCTTGATCATGTTAGAATCTAGGGTTGTCGTTGCACCAAAATATTGACATGTCAATGCCCAATACACCCACTAGACTTATAGAAGACACGGGAGGCTATTAAACCATGTCACAAATCCCGCAAGGGACACTGGCCCATTGCCCACAATCCCCCTCTAGTGTCACTCATCATGGTCTAGGAGTTCCAAACTTGTGACCAAGCTCTGATACCACTTGTTAGAATCTAGGGTTTTCATTGTACTAAAAGATCAACCTGTTAATGCTCGATATAACCACTAGACTTATAGAAGACACATGAGGCTGTTAAATCATGTCACGAATCCCACAAGGGATGATGGCCCACTGCTAATAGATCCAACATAGAGTAACCATGAAAACTTATTTGATATAAGAAACCCAAAGCCAAGAATTACAAATTAAACATATATATATCCATTCTTCATGTGAACAAGTCAGTCAATTAACACATATGAGATCAAATTTACTTCCCCAAAATTATTATTATTCACATTTAAACTAATTCATAACCCATAAGTACCCTCAATCACTCAATTTCACTTAAAATAACATTAATTCATTAGCCTATAGATATGATTAACAAGTTAATTTGATTACCTTTCTAAAGACTATCAAAATTTCCAATTATTGTCTCTTTCCTAAAAGACAAATATCTAAGATAAGGCTCTCATTTTCTTACAATTTCTATAAATGAAAAAAAAATTATATAAAAAATGATAGTGTTGACGTTAGCAAAATCTTGATAATCTACTTAATCTCTATTACACAACAGTGGACACAAGCCTGATATGCATACAATTACATTACAAGATAGCTCATCTTACTAAGAGTACACCTTACAAGACTCTAGAGTAGTTACAATTCTAGAAACTATTTTATCACTCCAAGGTATATCATGTAAATTTCTTCAAGAGAAAGGGTCCTAAATTCCATTCTCCCCAAACCAAAACTCACAACACAATGTTAGTATATGAAAAAAACTAACAAATCACTGGTACATCACTGGTACAAGGAGGTACATTACCAAATATAACTTTACTATGATGCATTTATTACTTTATAAAAATAATCAATCATTCACAACCTTATAGATACTCAATTTTTCCCAATTTAACATTTATATTCACACACACAATTTCTAAATCTATCTTACAGAAAATACAAAACAAGGTAATTGTCTTTATATGCAACAAGAATCAATTTTGATCATCAAGATGGTCCCACTAACATGTGAGAATATCCTACTATCATAGGAACATAATGACACATGCATGACATAAGTACACACATCCATATTTAGATTAAGAAGTATAATTGACTTATTAAATATTTATTCTAATACAAACTTCACCTCTTTTGCCACAAAATTTATTAGTATTTAATTACTAGACAATATCAATTCTCATAAAGGAAATCTAAAAATTAGTAGCTATCAAAGTAGGATACCATTTTGAAACTCAATTTTACATATCCATAAAACTTTACATGTCAACCACTTTTTTCAAAAGCATACTTATTCTCGTTCAATCTAAGGGTATTAATTTTTAAATAGGAACATGAAGAATCCAATTTCTAAATTTGTTAGATTAATTATAATTCTCATTAAGAGAAGGAGAAACACATTGCTACTATTTATTCTTATAATTCATATCGGTCACCTTTCAATTCAAGGCATACTCAATTTTATCGTGGAAAAGATAAATAATTTTCTTTGTTCAACCAAAACATAGAGAAGTTGTCATCAATTCATAGAACACATTAATTTCACCCTTCAACTATAGTTGATTTATTCATAAGATTGCCTACTTTATCAATAAAATTATCTTGTTACACTACTCATGCATCCTACTTATGATGAAACTTTGGGGACATAGTTCTTTTACCCAAAGGGTTTCCTCTACTCATGTACGCATACACTTTACACGAAAGATTTCAAGTGACACCTTTATTTTGCGTAAACAGTTTAGTTCTTTGAAAATTAATTCTTCAAGATGTGGGAGAGAGATACACACATTTGTTTTACACCAGTGATTAGTCCTTTTACAATTCAAGTTTTAAGAAGGCGGAGAGAGAAAATTGAGAGAGAGAGATATATTTCAACCACTCGTCATCAACCATATCTATTGTATAAAATCACATATTTACCTAAGTATTAGACACACACACATTATATGACATCTATAAATGACTTTAGTTACTCGTAAGTTTCTAATTGCTCATTTTTTAAGGCACAAAAGTCTTTTTAGTTTTCCAAACACGTCATAACACCTAAAGATTCATTTTACCACTATATTTCATCCACTTATCAGGAGATAGGGAAGAGGAAAGAGAGAATTGATTTCAAACAGGGAACAACACTAAATATTCAAATTTACTTAAGTGAGAAACATATATTCATTGATAATGATAGTAGATTATTATCCCTTTGACCCTACAAGAAGGATGAAAGTGAGTGTTGTCTAAAACCTATCTTACTATATTAAAAGAATAGAAATACTTCAATGAGCTCATCTGCGTAGTCATTAAACACATTATTGACAATCTCTTTTCCAACCATATGACAACAATCCAACTAATACACACAATCAGTGCATACAAAGAAAGATGGAACATGAAGTCAACTCAGCAATCATAGAATGCTCAAAAATTAAGATCAATTAAAATAATATGATAATAAATATAGCATGTACTCTCAACAAAAATATATAACACAGATAGATTCATAATGTAAATCTAGAAACTAAAATCTTATCTTGAATTTTGTGTTACAAGAAATAAGTACTTTTTCAATAGAGAGTAAGACAAAAAGACTTAAAAGATAAAATTCCAAACTTGTTAACATGTTACTATCATGGAGTAAAGGAAACATATAATTGACACATAATGCTAACCATATTAATAAGGGTGAATGAGTCCTAGAGTTCCCAGTGTGGAAACCTAGGGCTTTGATACTAGTTGCCAGGGAACTAGAGAGGAAAATATTATTCTAACCCAAACATGTGGAATATTTTTTTTTAAAAACTACTATGAACACTCCAAGAACAATTGCAACATTAATTACCTTAATCATTTACAACCAATATAAATGTAAGAGGAATTAATAGGACATTAACACTTTTCCTAAATGCACATTTATAAGTATAATGACAAGCTTTTGCTTAATATAATACCCTCTCAAGATTCCCTAACATCGCTACTAGAATAAACATAACTAAAGCATAAACACTGCTTCATCTTTCAACAATAAAATGAAACATAAGAACATATAACACATTATCCATTAGGTTTTTTTTATAGTTCCAACGCAAATGTTCCTAATTTCATTCTTTCTTCAACATCTATAACATAGAATCATTTAAGACAACCACTCTATCTATCTCTGATATAATCATTTCATTTTTATCAATGACATTAATAAATGGTCATAAATTAATTTTTCATCTTGGATTCCTTTACTAAGAGTACATTCAAAATTAATCTTTCATAACATTTGCATTATACAATGTAACCCCATTTTGTGATGAAGTTTAACTATCAATACATCCAACCCTAACCACATAATTATCTATCTCATCTTACCAATTTAGATTAACATTAAGTCACATTCATATTATTACTCCACTAACATTTCCTTTAAATCATATCCTAATACATATCATAAATTCATTCTAGCAATATCCATTCATAAACACCAATGCAAACTATTCTCAATTAACATCTTACGCAATAGTAAATTATCTTTCTTTTACACTTCCCAAAATCAATTATTTAAAATTAACTAATGATGTTGTTAGTTAAATCCTACTAGATAATTAATTGTGTGTGTGTGTGTGTGTGTGTGTTCTAACATGAAATCATATTTATAATAACATTCATCTACTACTAGGATTAATGATCATAACCATTTCTTAGGTATCCACTATGTGATCATTCATTAAGAATCCTTTTTATAACAAGTGCACTTCAATCATAAGATAATTAAATATTAAATTTCATATCCTCATTATTCAACATGAAATTAAATATTATTATGATTCCTTCTTCCTAGGTTCATTTACACATACTTTAATAAACATTTATTCAATTAACAATGTGTAAGTTTCTAACATAACATTGTCATCTATGAAATATGAATCCATCTTCTTAATCATAGTTTAAGTATCATATTTATAATGTAATACATTTCCCTTTCTTTCACCTAGAAATACCCATTACATTGTTTCCCAATCAAGTTATATCAATATGCCATAATTACATCATAACTCTTAAGTTCATGCAACATCATGAATATACAACAATACATTACATCATGATGAAAACTACAAGACAAAATCCTCAATGCCGCAAATCTAAAAGGAACATGGGCATGAACCTGCAGTGTGACATGTTAGCATTACTGGAGTTTCCATATGTTACATTAGTGACTATGTTTGTCATTGATGTCAACATATTTTTTGATATCAGTATAGTGTTTTAGTGAAGATTGACAGAGTAGCATACAGAGATTGAGTTAGCACAGACAAAGAATTGCAGACGAGGTTATGTGAAGTTGAGAATGTCTTTTAGATAGTATCATGATGATGTGGTTAAGAGCACGTACGAAGATTCAATTTTTGGTGACAGTTATTCAAGATTTATTGAAGATCGTATTTTGACAAAGTTTCTGAGAGACAGTTTGCGATGTTTTGATTATATATTTTTACTGGTATGGAATTTGGTTTTCTGAAGTTATGCAGAGTTTGAAGATAGTATGAAGGTGATATGACTAAGATCTCTTAGTCTAGGATCACATGTGTGAAGAATTATTAAGTTTGTGAGCCGACAGTATTGTTTAATTATGTAACGTGTATTGTTTTATATTTCATAATTGTTTAGGCTTAATTGGCTGACTCAATTGTGAAGTATTGGGATTGGTATAAAGGAAATATTGTTTATTTGATTCATAAGAAAGATGATGATATAGAGAGTGAGCATGTGTGTATGACTTTGTAGTAGTATTGAAGGAAATGTAAAGAGTGAAATGTGGCGATCTGAAGGATTGTATGTGAAGCGAAGTTGGCATATATGGTATTTGAGATCTGGTAGTATTTGGTGTAGCAGAGGCACGGTCAGAGAAGAGAGGATATAGAGTTTCATAATTCACTTTATTTGGTATTATTTTGTTATGAAAAATACAGAGATTAGTTGAACAGTGGGTTTAGTGTTCTTTCCCTTGAAGCTGTTTGTATAGTGGGTCCTTCAGCCTTCCACAAATCCTAACAAGGTTAGAATCTTTTAATAGGGATTCAAAGTCTCCTAACAGGGACTGATATGTACAGAATGTATTTCATAGAATCCTAACTGTAGATGCCCAAAAATGGACAGACTTGCAACTTTACATTAAAAACACTAATTTTCATCTATTAATTAAGGGTTTTTAATCATTAATTAATCATCTATTTTCTTCTAATTCATTTCCTAAATCATCTAATCAAATCCCCAAAATTAATTAAATAATCAATTTTATTTAATTAATTAACCTTAATTAATTAATCTTCATTAATTAATTAAATTCAATTTCCTAAAGTTTAAATTCAAATATTTAAACTTACTAATTATTTATTCTAATTAAATTAATTTAATTTCATTCAACAATTCAATTCTAATCCAAAAAGAATTCAATTATCTCACATGTTGAATACTTTAATTTTAAAAATGAATTAAATATTCAATTAAATCCTTTCTTGGTGTTAAAAAAGATAACTCCTAATTAGATTTCTGATTACATGGGTTTGTCCACCCACCTCTTCAGTTAAAAAGGTAACTCATAATAAGCTCTTCAGTTAACCAAACTCTATCTCCTCTCTCTCAGTTGAAGACGCGAAGTTTACTGATGGCTTCTCCAGTTCGCTTTGATCTCAACAGTTCATCCTCCTATCTCTGGGATTGATCTCAACCGTTCGTATCATTCTCAATTTCTATATAATAAACCCTTCATAACCTTTTTAAGGATCCAGGGTTTCAAGCTCACGTGTGCCATTACTCTGTCAGATTGGTTCAAGCATCAAGCCATCTTATGATCAAAAGTATTCAATATCATATTATCGACGCTCCCAAGTCATAGACACTTCCTACACAAATACTGAGCATCATACAAATAACGTTTCAGAAGGAGTAAAGAGAGACAATAGAAGATTTGAGCATTGTTGGTTTGCATTCATTTGTGTACCTCCTTTATTGCTTTTTATTCTATTAATTCGTAGTTTTGTTATTAGTAGTTATTCTATTGATTTCTCCCATTGCAAATCGGTGCTACTAACCCCTCGTAATTGAGTGGTGCAACAGATCTCGTTCCCGCGTATATTTTGGTGAACCCGACATGAATCTAACAACCCAAATATCACTTGTAGATGATGGACATAAATTTTTGGCCATGACTGTACGGTTGTAGAATTGTTTTTTCATGATTTTCTCGATATACTTGTAATTTTGCAATCGTTGGTATTTTAACGCGATTGACGAAAGATTGCCACAATCCTTTGGTTTATCTTCACGATCGTTGTAAGAGTTTTGCAATAATTTCTGTCGTTATTCAAGAATCTATTTTCTTTCTATGTGTTGCAATTGACCGATCTATGCCACAATCGTTACCAATTTACTGCAATTGCACAAAGTTTGCCGCAATCGACTGATCCGTACTACAATTGACAACATTCTTCCGCAATTAAAAGTGCTTTACCACAATTGACATAATATTGCCGCATCTGAAAAAATTTCCCGCAATCGAAAAAAGAATACCGCAATTGAAAATATAATTGAACATCATTCTATCATAATCTAATTGTTTTCTCTATTTTCTGTAGGATTGATCAATGACGAATGGCCAAAAAGGTAACTAGATGCATCTCGGGTACTAGATCACTAAGAGCGGCCATGAGAAGGACCATAAATTATCAAACACAACAAAGAGCCATCTTAGCCATCATAATGAAATATCAAAGTGAAGCACACAATAAATATCTAGATTCAATCAAATGTTTCGCAGCTAAGTACAAAGTCACAATTAGTCTTAGCGGTCTTAACAATTCAGGAGTTGCAGGTTATTCTTCAATTCTTAATTAGATGATTTTTGGGTACTAATCACGTTTGTTGATAGCTTGTGGTGAGGAGAAGTTTAACAAAGCAACTAAAATCAATTCATTTGTCATTTTGGTGCTTAAAAAGAACATAAATGCAAACATCTTGAACCTCACATTTCCATATTGGTGTTTAAAATTGACGTGGAGGTTAAGAATTGAACAAAGGAAGACAACATTTAAATTTGGTGCAATAAAACTGAACAAGCAATCATCACCTACTTTGGGATTTAAAATTGAACACTTGTGCTTGTATGGGTGATTAGCTTAGTTCACATTTCAATCTTTGGGGTTTAATCAATTAACCTTGTGTCTTGAGTCTTTGGTGCACTTGCACAATCTGTTAGATTAAACACCTTTTATACTTTTTAGAAAGGCCTGTCTGGGGAATGCACTTCTTCCTTGGAGAACAACCTTAAATCGGTAATCTTCTGATTGGTATATAAAAAAAACACAAACCAAAGTTCTATTTTATATCTAATCAAGCTCGGGTGAGGTATGTTGATGATAGTCTAGATTGGGTAAAGTATCCCTAAGTAGACATCATCGTCAACTAGGCTCTTAAGTGAGTCACACAGGTACAAACTAATTGGATAGATGCCATAGACCCTACTACAACCTTGTTAAAATAGATGCCAACCCAATTCACCTCTGAATAGATACCTTATTATAGTTCAAGGGGTTGCAGAATTCCCCCCCAAGATTCCCAACACGTGTTCCAGGGTATTGTGTTAGTGAAAGAGATCTTCACTAGTATGACAACAATATCTGGACATGGAAAAAACATGAGCACCTACATTGTGGACCTTCGTGTCCTTGTAGCATGACACTTGCTGTGTGAGCTAATGAACATCCAAGCATTGGGCATATGATATTGTATTTGACAGCCAAATTTTCCTTAGATTAATCTGTTTGTCCTTGTGTCAAAACTTGTGCTAGATTACAAAACATATTGTCTATTGTGCTTGTTCTTTGATTAGTCTCCAAAATGCAAAACAAACATCAAGAGTTGTCAAAATGAGTCCAACGTGTTAAAGTCTAGGGTGTCAACATCAAAAAATTGTTCTGCAAATAAGAAGCCTTGTTCCTGAAAATCAATTTTATCAGACAGTGAAGCCAATTTTGAGTCTTTTTTTAGACTGTCTCCCCTTTGCTACAATTGCCTGCATTCTTTCGCAATTGACAGAAATTTGCTGCAATCATCCTTTTTATTTCCGCACTTGACCTTTTTATTACCACAATTGGTGATAGATTAGCACAATCAACTTGTCCCTTTACCACAATCGGTAGAGGTTTTCCGCACTTGACCAGAGACTTTAAAACACATTTTTGACCCAAAAACCTTGAAAAGACTATTCATTTTGTGTAAAAGAGCAATGTCTATCCTAGAAAAACACGAAGAAAATTGTGTGAATCTCTAAACTTTCAAGATCATCCATTCTTTGAAAGCACAATTATCATCCGAAGATTGTTAGTTCAAAAATTCAGACTCAAAATATCTTGATCCCGTTATCTCAAAATCATCATATCTCTATCAGTGACTTTATCCCAGACAATAGTCAAAAATCCTATTCTTACATCATCAAATCTTTGAGATCTAGATAAATCGACATATGTACTTATAATTACCCTTGTCCAAACATAACTCGGGCTCTCCTAGAAAGGTTATCATTTTCTTTTGCCGCATTCTTCCACAATTGACAAAAATTTTCCGCAATCATCCTTTTTATTGTCGCACTTGACCTTTTTATTACCACAATCAGTGATATATTACCGCAATAAACCTATCACTTTACCACAATCGATGGAGGTTTTCCGCACTTGACTAGAGACTTTAAAACACCTTTTTGACCCAAAAACCTTGAAAAGACTATTCATTCTCTGTAAAAGACGAGTGTCTATCCTAGAAAAATGCAAAGAACATTGTGTGAATCTCTAAACTTTCAAGATCATCCATTCTTTGAAAGCAAAATTATCATCTGAACATTGTTAGTTCAAAAGTTCAGACTCAAAATATCTGTAGACACCCTAAAATGGATAGGCTTGCGACTTTACATTAAAAAACACTAATTTTCATCTATTAATTAATGGTTTTTTAATCATTAATTAATCATCTATTTTCCTCTAATTTCACTTCTCAAATCATCTAATCCAATCCCCAAAATT
>MU226149.1:1151430-1164500 GCA_018584345.1 Thuja plicata | reverse complement strand
TTCTCAAATCATCTAATCCAATCCCCAAAATTAAGTAAATAATTAACTTTATTTAATTAATTAAGCTTTAATTGATTAATTATCATTATTTAATTAATTAAACTCAATTTCCTATAGTTTAAATCAATTATTTAAACTTACTAATTAAATTCTTCCAATTAAATTAATTTCAATTAAATTAATTTAATTTCATCAAATAAAGCAATTCTTAAATTAAAAATAATTCAATTATCTCACATGTTGAAAACAATTAATAAATAAATGAATTAAATATTCATTTATCTTCAAAGAGATAACTCCAATTACATCACATGGGTTACTCCACCCATCTCTCCAGTTCACATGGGTAACTTCACCCACCTCTTCAGTTCAAAAAGGTAACTCATAATTAGCTCCTCAGTTAACCAAACTCTATCTCCTCTTAACCAAATAAAGAGGTGGAGTTTACTGAGGACCTCTCCTGTTCCTTTTGATTTCAACCGTTCATCTCCACATCTCTGGGATTGATCTCAACCATTCATTTCATCACCAATTCCTATATAATAAACCCTTCATAACCATTTGAAGGATCCAAAATTTCAAGCTTACGTGCGCCATTACTCTGTCAGTTTGGTTCAAGCATCAAGCCATCTTGCGATCACACACACACATATCAATTGTCAAATTCTCGACGCTTCTCAAGTCATAGACGCTGCCCCGCCAATACTGAGCATCAAGAACAGCGTTTCGGAAGGAGTAGAGAGAGACAATAGAAGCTTCAAGCATCGTGGGGTTTGCATTCGTTTGTCTTCCCTTCTCTTGTTTGTACATTTTATTGCTCCCATTTCTGTTATTCGTTTAGTAGTTATTGCGTATTTGATTTGCATTCACTTGTGAACCTTTGCTACTAACCCCCGCCCTTGGAAAACTGTGGGAAACCGGAGAGAGAGGCGTACAATATCTTTATCTCATTATCTCAAAATAATCATATCTTTATCAGTGACTTTGTCCCAGACAATAGTCGACAATCCTATTCTTACATCATCAAATCTTTGAGATCAAGATAAATCGACATATGTAATTAGAATTATCCTTGTCCAAACATAACTTGGACTCTCCTAGAAAGGATATCCTTTTCTATTGCTTTATATCACTTTTTTTATTCACAAAATCTGGACCACACTATGTCTCACACACCTTATGGACGGCCTTACACAAGGTCGAAGGCTAAAGCTCAACCTGACGAGTCTTATATCAACTGGTTCCCCCTTGGGAACAAGAGTGAGAGGCGACCCTTTCAAAAATACTAGTCCTTCTCTTTTCATTGAGAATACATGTAGACCAACATTATTGCATGATGTCACGGAAGAGGAGCTTGAAGACATAGAGCAAGATTCCTATTCCATGCAAGTTGTTGACATTGTTGTAGAGAGGAATCCTGAATGTTTCTTAGCCATGTTAATAAAGAAGGGAGTCAAACTCCCCATTGAATTTAATGTGTCAACCATATGGCCTGAAAATCCTCTCGTAGGTCAAAACACTACTCAACCCTCTCAAACAAAACCTGTGATATCTCAAATATTCTCATCCTTGACTTCAACAACATTAGTGCAGACTGTGTCCAATTAGACTAGCTCCGTGAATCAAGCAAGCACATCTTCCATGGAAATCATGATAGGCTCCCAACTAAGTGCACCCATGGTCACTAGTGTGCCTCAAACCTTGGCCTCATGGCCTTTCCATAAAGCTCTCATGCTATGTCCTTAATCCCACCAATAAGCAGTAACCCTTTTGTGACTGTTCCACTACTATTATAGTAAGTCCTTGCTAGCCTTGGGCTCAATACTTTGCTCCCACAAGGATCCATCTCTGTGGGTCCAACTTTTAGTCAATGACCACCCAAAGTTATGCATTTTCTCTTACAAGGACCACAACAACCCTAGCAACAACAATACCAACTTCAAAAATAACAAACCCAACCTCAAACCCAATAAAAAACACAACAAAATCAATCTTGGGCCAATCACATGCCATTGTATCAGAATCACATGTTGGGTAACCAATATCAAGTCCCAAGGGTTAGATCATATGTCCCAACTCAAGGGACACAGAGGCGCAACCTCATACCTACTACAACATAGAGGTACAATGTAACAAATAATCCTTGGTCTTAGACGTACATGCTAATCCAACAAGTGCATAGTCTTCAACCCAAATAATGGACATGCAAAATCAAGGGAAAACCAAATCCTACACCGCAGATGATTTATACCCATACCCCTTTGATCATTCTTTACACATGTCTCCATTTCCCATTCACTTCTCAGTACCAAAATTTGACAAATACAGGGGCAACACCAACCCCGTTGAACATATCTGAGAATTATTTGCTAATTGAATCAAGGTCACACACAATGAGACATATTTAATGTGACTATTCCCACAAAGCTTAGCCAGACCATTAATGGAATGGTTCTCACACTTACCGCATGAAATTCTATCTTGGGGTGAGTTGGCCAAAAATTTCATTGCTCACTTCCATCACAACATCGAGTGCAAGGTCAGCATGAAGGACCTTTGTGACATCAAACAAAAAGATGGAGAGTCCTTTGTAAAATTCCTACAAAGATGGAGGAATAATGTAAATAGAATCACGTATGACATACCCAAGCAAGACCTCATAGTCATGTTCATTGACAATCTGATTCCAGATATGTCATTTACAATAGAATTGTAGCTAGCTCCAATCTTCAAGAAACTCATTGAATGAGGAGTTCACTGTGAGAAAAACTTGGTCAAATGAGGTATCCTTGCAGATCCTACCTAGAAAAACACAAACAAGACTGTAATGGATAAATCCAAGTGGTGGAACAAAAACAAAAATGTCACTAATGATGGTTTCATTGATGTGAAAATGGTCAACTACACCCAACCAAAAGTGTCCCTATAAGGAGCACCTATGACTAACCAACAACCCATGGTACCCACTCAACAAGAACACATTCAAAACCAATCACCGCCTGTCCAAGCAGTCACTGTGTCAAACAATCAATAATAGGCACAACACCCACCACGGTTTCTGTTTCCAAAACAAGATTAAACACCATTAGGAGAGTCGATAGAATCAGTCTTAAGAAATTTGATACAATCCAAAAATATGAATCTTCCTAAAATCAAAGAATACAAACATGGTGCAATCAAACCAAAGTGGTACAACGATAATGATTTCTACAAATTTCATCAAGTAAAGGGACACAAAACACCCAACTGTTATCGATTGAAAAATGCCATCCAAGATCTGATTGACATAGGGGTCATTGATGTCACCAACACCCAAACAAAAGGCACCACTGATCATACAATATTCAATGACATATTCCATGATCACAATAAAGGGAAATCCTCCAGGTCTTGTGGATAGTCAAAATAGGTAAACTACACCTATGCCAATAGTGAAAACACTATCAACTACATAAATCCTTCAGATAGCCATGTGGCTACCATTACTATCAGAGACCAAGGTGCTAAATGTGTTGTAACCATGTGATGTACAAAATTTTTCTTGCAAGGATTTCCTTCCTCATCTGCTATACCAGTCAACCCTCCTACAACCTCATATCCACAAACAAGCCTCATGGATCAGCTAAAGCGCACACCTACCCAAATATCCATGTTTGACTTTTTGCACATATCCCTATAGCACAAGCAAGATCTTGACCAAGCACTTCAAAAAGTAGTTTTCCCAAGGGACATAACTCCTGAGATCTTCCAAACAATGGTGAACCACATAGTTGCCAACAATTATGCAACCTTCACAGACCATGATGTGCCACTACACAAGCCTTTGCACAATGACCCCTTGCACTTGCTCATCCAGGTTCACAAACACTCAATCCATAGATTCCTCGTTGATGGTGTGGTTGGATTAAACATTTGTACTTTGAAGGTAATCAAGCACTTAGGCTACTCAAAATCTAGTATTTATGTCACAAGGAGGATCAATATCAAGGCCTATGATGAAGAAGAGAGATCATCCAAAGGTATTATCATACTACCAGTCTGAATAGACCCAGTTGTCAAGAACACTCCCTTCCAGATCCTAGACCTAGAATTGGGATACATGTTACTAGGAAGACCATGGATCCACGAGATTAAAGTTGTACCCTCCACATATCATCAGTACATCAAGTTCCCATACTAGGGGGCAAAAATCATTATTGAAGGAGATCCAAACTCGTTCCAATATTGTAATGCTATCAAAATCAATACTGACAACCAAGTTCCTTCAAACCAAGAGGCAAGTATCCCTTCCACCTCAAATTAAATTCCCAAGGATGTCACAAGAAGAGAAGAGAAATATCTATTACTGACAAAGGATGTAGTGAATATAGCTACGAGGAAGCTTTCACTATCACCAACATGCCTTAGATCCCAAGGTCATATGGCATGCCACAACCATCGATCATGACTAAAACCCCAGAACCTATCCTATTCAGGTGTCCACCCACCACCTTTGTCAAGTGGGGAGACATTGTAGAAGAGAACCTATTTGATCCAGATATTAACACATGGTTGTATCAAGACCCACAAGATACACTTCAAGCACCCATACCCATGTCAACATATGGAGCCAACTATACAATGCCGCAAAGGTTTGGGTATTATGGTACGACTGGTATGGGGGAAAGACAACAAGGTATAATGGATCTATCTTTACTGCTAACCCAGAGAAACAAGAGAGGGTTAGGCTATGGGAAAAACAAAACTAGTCCTACCACCTGAGACATACCCATTGACCAAGAACAAGTAGCAGAGTTACACGAGGAAAAACTTGGAACATGCTTTAATCTACAATATACTACAAGAGTTATTGTCATATGAAGTGGGAACCTCTTACTCCTAATTAACCCTCAACCAAGCGATCCATGATAATGAGGAAAGTGAGATATTTGATGAGTGTTCTAGAGAAATTGACTCCCACGAGTACGAGTGGAGATCCATCTAAAACTCCAAACCATCAATCCTAGACTATTCTCCCCAGTCATTCAACACTCTACACCTTGAGGACATGTTCAACCAATTAACCATAGAGGACCATCCATGCATTGATAAGTATATTGATAACAATTCCCTAGGTGGTGGCTTCACATCACATTCCTAGTTTATTGGAACCATCAAAGTTGTCCCATTCAACCAAACAGAGTCATCCCACCATTAGGACCTATGTTTAGTACACCCAGAATTGATAGAGTGGGATCAACAAGGACAACCTGAAATAGATCTCTTTGAAAATGATGAGGCTATCATAGACTTCTTGGGAATCAGAGAAGGAGTACCATCGAGGGACCACAAGGCCGGTTTTTCTATTGAGTTGGACATATCAACATATTTCAGGGAGGAAGCACCTCTTTCTATTAAAAAAGAAAAATAAAAATTAAAAAAAGAATTGTCAGTAAGGGAAAACTGAAAGGCGCTTACTGACAAAAAAAATGAAAGAAGACAAAACAAGATGTTTCTTCTAGTGAAAACCTCACTGAGGTGCTAGAATATGGAAAATAATAACTCCTCCCCTTGACAAAGGAAAATTTAGCATTGCTAGCCAAGGAAACGGAAGAAGTCAACTTGGGTGATGAAAAGAACCCAAAAAATATCTACTTGGAAAAATAACTCACTCCAGAGGAACGAGAGCAATTCATTAGATTTTTCAAGGAAAGGAAAATCAAATTTGCATGGTCCTACTCAGACATGCCAGGACTAGATCCAGAACTTTTGTTACATCATCTTCCATTGTTACCCAATGCCAAACCCGTCAAACAAAAGCTGAGAAAGATGTATCCACATGCTGCATTACTAGTCAAAGAAGAATTGAAGAAGCTCCTAGATGCTGGATTTATACAGCCAATCCCATACACAGACTGTATATCTAATCTGGTACCAGTAACCAAGCATAGTGGTCAAATTTTCATTTGTACAAATTTTAGAGATCTAAACAAAGCTTGTCTCAAGGATGAATTTCCTTTACCAAACATCGTCATGATAGTAGATCTCACAGTAGGATATCATATGCTACCACTCATGGATGGATTTTTTAGGATATAATAAGATAAGGATTGCACCATAAGACCAACACAAAACAACTTTCACATGTGCATGGGGCACTTACTATTAGAACGTCATGCCATTCGGTATAAAAAATGTAGGAGAAACATATCAAAGGGCCATGAAAAATATCTTTCATGATCTCATTCACAAAACAATGGAGGACTATATCGATGACATAATTTCCAATTCGATGCTCAAAAAAGATCATCTACAAGTGTTGGGACCCATATTTGATAGAATGCAAGAATACAAGGTCTAGTTAAATCCAAAAAGTGTGCGTTTGGGGTCACGGCAGGGAAGCTCTTGGGATTCATTGTGTCACATTAATGCATAGAAGTAGACCCAAAGAAATTCAAAGAAATAATGGATATGCCACCACCTACTAACCTAAGGAAACTAAGGGGTTTATAGGGTAGGCTCCAATCCATAAGGCACTTCATAGCCCAATTAGAAAACAAGCACCATCCATTCCAGTATCTACTACACAAGGATGCAACATTTATATGGATAGAACAATGCGAACACGTATTCCAAATATTGAAGGATTATCTACTCAAGTCTCCCATATTAGTTCCACCCATCCAAGGTAGGCCATTACTTATATACATCTTAGTAACTGAATCAAAATTAGGCATACTCTTAGCGCAACATGATGACCAAGGCAAGGAGAGATCTGTCTACTATCTCAACAGAACCTTGGTAGGCTATGAGCTCAACTATTCACCAGTTGAAAAATCATGCCGAGTAGTGGCCTTTGCTTCCCAGAAGCTAAGGCATTACATGTTGAGCCATCAAACCAAGCTAATAGTCAATATTGATCCCTTGAAGTATCTACTAAGCAAAGAAACACTCATTAGATGACTCGCAAAGTGGGTGATGATCCCAAGAAAATTTGACATAGAATACATAGACAAAAAATATATCAAAGGGTAAGTGATTGCGGATCAACTAGAAGAGGCACCCATTTAGGATCATCGGCCTATTATATCTAACTTTCTAGATGAGTCTATTCTTAAACTACAACTGGCAATAGAGATATGGAAACTATACTTCGATGGATCATGCGTGAAGCATGGTGCAGGAGCAGGGATAGTACTCATCACTCCAAACAATGATGCAATTCCAAAATATTTCAGACTCAACTTTCCATAAACAAATAACATAAGTGAGTACAAAGCTCTAGTCATCATAATAAAGACAACAATATAATGGAGAATCAAGAACCTCAAAGTCTATGGAGATTCACAGTTGGTCATTAGCCAAGTAAACAATGACTATATGAAAAAAGATGAGAAGCTAATCCCATACAAAGGGCAGATGGATAGGTTGCATGCTAAGTTCTATTTCATTGTATTTGAGCAAGTACCAAGAGCTCAAAACAAAGCTACAAATGCGATGGCTACCATAGGATCCTTGATCGATATGCCAGGTAACAAAACCAGATTCTAGTTTCTGGTAGAGAAACTCATGATGCCATCACATCAAGCACCAATCATAGAATCAACGTGTGTCCTTGTTGGTCCTAAAACCCCATGGTACCATGACATGTACAATTACCTCCAAAGTAGTGTCTTACCTCCTGTCTTGTCTAGGAAAAAAAATAATTCCCTCATCCGCCAAGCCTCTAGGTACACCCTTCTTGTGACTACTCTATATAGAAGAAGTCTAGATGGATTGCTATTACGATGTCTCACTTCCATGGAATCCCAAAGAGCTTTGTACAAGGTACATGAAGGAATTTTTGGAACCCACGCAGGTGACAATACCTTAGAAAAGAAGATCATCTAAATGGGATACTACTGGCCCACAATAGAGATAGATGTAAACAAGTATGTGTAGAGGTGGAGACAATGCTAGATTCATGGAGACCTAATCCATGCACCAACCCAAGAGCTCAATCCTATCACTTCACCGGGACCGTTTTCTATGTGGGGATTTGAACTAGTGGGCAAGATTACACCATCCTCATCTAATGGACATAAATACATCATAACAACAACATAGTACTTCACTAAATGGGTGGAATAAATTCCTCTCACCTACAACACTAGGAAGCAAATATCCATGTTCATACTCAACAACATCATCTGTTGGTATGGGATCCCTCAAACCATCTTGATAGATCACGGTTACCTTTCTAAAATAAAGATGTTGAAGATCTTTGTGAATAGTTCCAAATCAAACAAGGTTTATCTTCATTCTATTATCCACAAGGTAATGGTCAAGCTAAAGCAACAAACAAAACCATACTGAAAATCTTGAATAAAATAGTTAATGAATCAGGGCGAGACTAGCATTTACATCTTAGTCCCACATTATGGGCATATAGAACTAGTGTGAGAAAACCTACAAGAGCCACTCCTTTCTCAATAGTATATGGATCAGAGGCAGTCCTACCCCTCAAAGTGGAAATCCCATCCCCGAGGATATCATTGAAGAACCTCATTTTAGATGAAGACTATGAAGTAGCAAGGCTTAGTGAACTAGAACTATTAGACCAAAGAAGACAAAATGCATTCAACCACTTACAAGGCTATCAGAATCGCCTTAGAAGGAACTATTACAAGTAGGTGAGGCCACAGACCTTTGAGGTAGGAGACCTTATCCTTATGGAGAATCAAAAGAACCAAGCAGAGAGTAAAACTAGGAAAGTTTAAGTCTAACTGACTAGGACCTTATGTCATTGTCACATTGAGCAATAGTGGGGCATACCAACTGGAAACACCAGAAGGAGATCAACTCCTAGGATACATAAACAAAATGCACCTCAAGAGGTTCTATTCTTGAGGTCTTAATGGTTAAGGCACCTATCTACATACCCAAACAATCCAAAAAATACAAAAGGTTACCTTGGTGAAAACCTGGAAAACAGGCGCCTTGGCGACAACAAAAAAAATAAAAAAGAAAGAAAAAAGTAAAGAGAAACAAAATCACTCTCTCAGTGAAAACTAGGAAAATAGGCACTATTGAGTAGGTATCTTGGTGAAAACCTGGCAAATAGGCACCAAGTGTTAAAATCCAACTTCACCATCAATGACAAAGAACAAAGCTTGAGCACTTCGCATGCAAGACTCGCTACCCAAGCTATTTATAGAATCACAATACCCTCTGAGAACCAACACTTATCCATGGTTAGCAGGGGTCCACCAGACTAGAGGGAAATTCTAAATGTCCTGAAAAAATCCCTAAAAAATAAAAAAACTCATCAAAATCCTAAAAAGATCAAAATGTCCTGAAAAAAATCAATCTTCATCAAAAACAATAAAAATATTGCAAAATCTCAAAGCAATAAAACCAACTTGGTTGTCAACAAAGAAAAAGGGTGATCAAGCCAAACCAATCAATGTTAAAATCATGAGCTTTGTGAATCAACACTGGCCCCATATAACACAACTTTCTCAACTATCCAATCTATCAACAAGAAAACTAACGACGAAGCCAATCAATCAATGTCAAAACCATGAGCTTTGTGAATCAGCACTGGGCCCATCTGACATCGCTTGATCAGCTATCCAAAATGGTCAAAATCAATCAATCAATCAAATCAATCATCTTATATAGTGATGGATACGCTAAAAACCTGACAAATTAGTCTTATATGAGTCATCTATTATTGAAATTAGACAAGGAATAAAGGACTAGGTTAGTCAGTTGGTCAGATGTCAGTCTATATTTTGTGGTTATGTTCTTACACTACTCCAAGATCCACCATGTGAGGAGAGTATCTATGATGGATCATGACTTATTTTATTTGATTTTTGTTTGTGGAATGTTTCATTTCTATTTTGGGGCCATGATAATTTAGGATAAATGTGGTAGGTGTTGTCACTTATTTGGAAGCCACGCAATTCCATGATCTAAGCTTAACCCTTGGAAAGAATTGGACATTCCTTCTCTGTTATCTACTTGTTTATTACAAGTAGAATCATAGCGGTATCTAGATGGTTTGAGATCTGGGTGCATTGGATTTCTATCTTGGTTTTAACTTTCTTTTAAAATCAAGAGATCATAACGGTATACAGATGGTCTGAGATCTAGGTGCATTGGATTTCTATCTTGGTTTTTTGTCTTTCTTTTCAAAATCAAGAGATCATAGCGGTATTTAGATGGTCTGATATTTGGGTGCATTGGATTTCTATTTTTTTTTTCCTTTTCTATTTTTTTTTTTTTTTTTTTGGATTGATCAGAGAGCATAGAAATATCTAGAAGGTCAATATCTGGGTGCATTTGGCTCTTTCTTTTCAAATCAGAGATCATAGCAGTATCTAGATGGTCAATATCTAGGTGCATTTGGATCTCTTTCTTTTCAAAGTAGGGAACATAGCTATATCTAGATGGTCAATATCTGGGTGCACTTAGTTCTCTTTCTATTCAATCTCTCTACTCCTTCTGATTATCAAGAGGTCATAGCGGTATCCAGATGAGCAATATCTGGGTGCATTAGATGCTCTTCAGATTTTCATAATAAGATGCAATGATGAAAAAAATTCAAAATGCGACAATGACTTGGGCCACCCATCCATTCTATTATTTCATATCTATCAATCATCAACCATCCTTTCTATCAATTCATATCTATCAATCGATCCCAGAGAAAATTTTCCATTTACTTTCTTCTAACTAACACATGCATTAGTCAGATATTTTGTGCATAGTAGATTACATTCATCCATTTATGTGCATCAAAAAACAAAAGAAAATATAGCATTTGTATACATTGTAGTCATAATCAAATGCATCCATAAAATATCTCCCATAAACATGCATATCATAACTCACCATCCTGCATACACATGTCAGTATCATAGGAAAGTAAATTATACATAGAAAGAGTTTGCATTATAGAATCACATTGCATAAACATTTCACCATATAAGCATCATCATGTAGAACCATACATATAGAAAGTAAACCAATGCACATCATATAGAATCAATGGCTGCATCTCATATAAATCTCAATATCTGAGTACAATGAATGGTTGCAAGTTAGAATAAAGGAGGATAATCGATACAAATGTCATAAATATCAGTATGTCAAGATAGAATAATCGGTACAACATCAGATAAATCAGTGGTACATCACTAAAAAAATGGTACAACATTAAAGAGAAATGAAAAAAAAGAAAAATGAAAAAAAAAAAGAAAAGAAAAATTAAAGAGAAAAAATTTCATCCTATGGTGAAAACCAATCCCTTGTGGCACCTTGGATAAGTACCGTGATGAAAACCTAGCAATCAGGCATCATGCGTAGTTCTTCTACATCTTTCATCCATTCCATATTCTCTCTTTGATCTTGACAATGTTGATCTATACAGGAACATTTGGGCTATCTTGTGAGCTATCTTATGATGATCTTACTTTCATTTCTTTCATGTTTAACCTTCATATCTATTTTCCTCCATTCATTTTTGCCTATCGCTATCCTTTTCCCCTTTGGTCTTGATCTAATAAAAAAAAAGAAGGAAAGAGTAAAACACGGTGCTATGAAACCTCTTGATATGTCTACTCCTTTGGACTGCATCATTTCCTGCTATTGCATTATAATTTTGTGACTTATCCTATGCTAGCCTTTCATTCTTGTCCAAATGTGCTTTACATGATGTTTCTTTTCTTTTTCCCTAGCTTGGGTACTTTTGAGGAGTTTACCTTTGAGGATTTCTTCCCTTCATTCTCCTTCATTCTCCTTGTCTTCCATCTCTTCCACCAGCTTGCTAATCCCTCCCGTCCTCTACCTTGCTAAATATTGGGACTACACGATGTGATCTTGCTTGGGAGTTTGATGCCCATTCTGTCTGGGGGCATCCCTTTGTACATATTTATTGATCCTGAAAAAATCCAAAAAAAATGGTATATTGATAAAAATTCTAAAAATCAAAAAATGTCCTGAAAAAATGATCATATTAGTGAAAACCTAGCAATAGGCGCTTTGATGTATCTCCAAAAAATTATATATTTCAAAAATACAAAAAAAATCAAAAAATTCAAAAAAATAGAAAAAGTGCCTCAGTGAAAACCTGGAAACAGGCACCTTGGTAGCAAAAATTTGAAAAAAAATATAAAAAGTCCTGAAAAAAGAAGAAAAAAATGAAAAAAAATAAAAATGAAAAATTTGTAATAAAATCCAAGTGGTGAAAACCTGGAAACGGGCACTACTTGAGGCCTTTGCACCCCTATTTCTTAGCGCGTGTCCTCGACACTTAGCCTTTCTCCATCATGCCTTATCCTTGTTGCCTTGGTTTGGAATTGGTCTTTGTCTTTGTCTAGGGGGCATACCTGTGTTAGCTTTGGTCTTTTGGATGCGTTCATCTTTCGGACATCTCACAAATGGTGTTTTTCAATACCACCCCAACTGTATTTTTCAATACAACCCCTGACATCGAGTGTTTTTTAACACTTATCGGTTTGGTTTTACCCTAGTTTTTGTCTTGTGGTCTTACCTACTTGCAAGCATTTTGATCCTTATCCTCGGAACTCAGTATCGGTTAACACACTTAAATTTTTAAATGTAACACTTAATGCTTGAGCTATGTCATGATATTTCTTTGTGTGTTGACTGTTATTGATTTTTGTTGAGTTTCCTTGTCTCATAAGTCTCTCTGTGATGCATAGCTAGAGGACTTGGGGCATGGGGCATGTTTTTATTTGCTTCCTTCTTTATGCTTCATTGTTTTTGCATAACTGTTCTGCTGGTCATCCTGGCCTCTATGCCTTGATGCAAGCATGGTTTTGCTATAATTAAATTGGGTAAGCTAACATCACAGTCATCTTGACCTTTATGTCTTTGATGCTTATGTTAGAATCTTTCCACATTTCAAATCTGATATACATCACATTCATATCTTCATAGTTGCACTTGTGAGTAGTGATGGTTGTGTGATGTTTCCGATATAAATCACATTCATATCTTCATAGTTGCACTTGTGACTAGTGATGATTGTGTGATTTTCCGATGTCTGTTAATAATGGCCCAATGATGAAAATAAGTTC
>MU226149.1:1123916-1140396 GCA_018584345.1 Thuja plicata | reverse complement strand
ACCTATATGTTGATCAGAGATTCAAAGTATCAAAATGTGGTATATGAGTTAGGATTACTGCATTAGTTTTTCCAAATAAAGTTTGATTTCATTTTGGTGTATCACCCCATTTCCCATTCAATTTTAATTCCTTCTTCCCTTTTCCCATTAAGTTACAAATCAGGAGGTGATATTCCATACCAAATAGGAGCCGACCTAGAATCTAGAGACTCTTCCTCATCCATAGTTCACCCACAGCTAGAGGAAGTTTCCATTGTCAGACAGAATTTCCATGAAGCCTTAATGCCTGATTTAGGGTGACAATTCTAAGCCTGAACAATAACATCAAATTTTTAGGTTTAGGAAACCACTTGTTGCCCCTAATCCATCGGACAACCCTAAACCCCAAACAAGCACTCAAATGGGTTCAAATCTCATCAAGAAGCATTAAAGTGCATCAAATGTGATTAATCATTATCAAAATAGTACACATTAGTCAAAACCATTATATATTAGGTCCTAAATTCCTCTAGTACAATCCCAAAACCCTAAAACATCATAATTTGACCAATTTTGACCATTTGGGAAGCTATGCATATATTTGATAAAGCAATGCACTTGCAGGGTTAAAGAAATGCACTTGTAGGGTTAAAGAAACTCACTTTTAGGGTTAAATAAATTCAATTACATTATTAAATAAATTTACTTCCATAGTTAAAGAAATGTACTTGTAGGGTTAAAGTAACGCACTTGCAGTATGCATTCAACACACATGACTAATAAAAATTGTAAAAATAAAATAAAAAATGACAGATTTCCTTCATAGCTAAAGTTGGGCAATATCTGGGCATAAGAAGAAAAATATGAGGAGACCCAATTGATATCTCCTATATTCCCTTCTAGGAACGTAGATAAATTAACTTAAAACATAGATTTGACATGTGCAATTAATCATTTATAGAAACGGGTCTATAAAGGAATGGAAGAGAAACACACTTAGAACTTCCATTTAAACACACCAATATTTCCATAATTAAAAACTATAGTATTCATCTATTGAAGGAATAAAAATGGAATATATAATCAGCTTCAAAATGTTACATTATACAGATTCGTCCATGGAAAACACCCAAAAGATATCAAACATTCACAAAAAATATATAAAAACATAGTTCCTTTTCTAGGATTGGGTCCTACCTTTGCACCTACATAGAATCCACAAATGATGAGTCAATAGAGATCCAAATCCAATCCATATACATCCTCCAATCCTTCACCAACAATCTAGAGCCAATCCAAGAGAAAACCAACACCAAAACCAATGAAGTTTCTCTCTCTCTCTGAATTCAACAAAGCACTCTCAAGAATTTACAAATGAAAACTTCCCCCCTCAAAATCTTCCCTAAAACCCAATACTCGCCACAAAATTGGAAGGAAAGTCATAAAAATCCTTTGCAAGTTCTTCTCCTACTCCTCTTCCCTAGCAAAAGCTCCCATGGAAAATATAAAATTCATTCCATATATTTTACTTGGAAGGAGTTGTACAAGAACATCCACCATTTCATAACCAATATTATAAAAATTGGGTAATTAAAGGGATACGAAACCATATCTCTCATTAAATACCATAGGATATAATAATATTATTATTCAAAACTTATAAAATATCAAAAGAGAGCCTTAATTAATTAATAAATACAACCAACATATATTACCTAATAATTATCAATCTTATATATATATATATATATATATATATATATAGTGTGTGTGTGTGTGTGTGTGTGTGCGTGCGCGCGCGCGTGTATACTTATATATATTTGTTATCTCTATAGAATATTTTTTTGTCATTAGTTAAGACAAATTCATATGAGTCAGAAGATTCAATCCATGAAAAGAAGAAAATAAAATATGTGAGAATTCGGTAATATACACCGAGCAAGGCAGTGAACTTGGTAAACCGCGGACACTACACTGAGAGCACACAGTTTACCAAACATCGAGTGCATAGACAATACACCAAGTAGATAGTTACCGAGCACTATAAGATCAAGTTAATTGAGTGAAGATAAGTTATTCTACTGAGTTACTTAAGTGATTGTAAAGAGATAAGGATGCATTTAATACATTGACACAGTATTAATTGTGATTCTACAATGCATGAAGATGAGTTTTTTACATGATCAACGATCGAAATAATTCAAAGAGAAGATCTGAGGAGCATATTAAGTGGTTAATAAAATATTTTTATTTCCAAGAAAAATACCAAGTATCGAGGTAAAAGTGACACAATCACCGAGCAAAAAAGTATATCTAACGGTTAAAATAAATTATCAACGACCTATTACATAAGATTAAGAGGCATTGAATCTTATACTTAAAGGATGATTTACAGAGTAGAAGAGAGATGAAAGAGGAGAAAAATATAGAGTATAGAGAAGGTTGTTATTTAAGAACAAAAATCAGAGCAGAGCACACCGAGATGATATCTTGCTACAGTAGAGAAAATCCAAGTAGTATTACAGATTGTAATTGAGGTAACACAGTATTTTAGAGCACATAGATTCTGATCAACATTTTTAATTGATGCAACATAGCATATATTTATAATTCATTAATACTATCATATTGAGAGCTATAAATCCTAATATAGGGTAGATCTTAACCAATCTAATATTTGTAAAACCTTTAACATGGTGCATCTCTAAGTGTAGAGATTGTAAAATCATCTAACTAGGTAGAACTAACAAGTCTTTATATACTCTTAACTAGGTAAGCTATAAAAATGGCTAAACTATGTAAGCTCTAACCGAGCACCCTTTATACTACAGTTAGTGAAGGTTGTGGGTGTCATCCCCACCATAGTTTTATTCTCTAACCAATGATTTCTGCATAAACAAAATCATGGAGTTATGAGTTCATTTACTTGAATGGTTTGATGTTATGTTTTATAAGCATTATATTAGTTTTATTTCAAGTTATTGAATTCGGTAAACAACAACAACATTATATAGTTTAAATTGTAAAATTTTTTATGGTACTGATTCACCTCTCCCCTCTCAGGTGCAACTTTCCATAGTCATTCCAAAAATTGGTATCAGAGCTATTACTCTTGAGTTATAGGGTTTGGCCACCTGAGAGTTAAAGATCCTAGTCATGGAAACTTTTAGGCAATTCAAAAGAATTGATGGTCTTGAATCTGAGTTGGAAAGTGCAAGAGATTTAATCATTGATATGAAGAATAAACTTGAGAAGCCACTAAGGGTTAGACTAAATATTTATGATGAACTAAATATTACACAAGAACAAGTTGATACACTTGAAACAACATCTGAAGGCAGTGTTATTGATGAGTCCGAGACAGCTATAAAAGAACTATAATAAAATAATAATACACTTACCAAGAAGTTGTACCTAATGAGGATAGATCTTGAAACCAACATGATAAGAATGACCGAATTGATTGAAGGAAAGAGGATTGATGAAGATGATAAAAGATAAGTTGAAATGAAGTTATTGGAAAAATATAATGAGATCATGAGAATGACGCAAGTTCACTATGACATGACCGATCAACTTCTGAGTGCAAATCAAGATAACACCAAAAAAGAATTTTAGAATCAAGCACTGAAAGATGACATTGAAAGAATGGATCAAAGACTGAAAGATGAGAAAGATGAAAATGCAATACTAAAAAGAAACAAAGAAGCACTAAAATCTCTGGATCAACAATTCAAGAATAAAAAACAAATAAATGAAAAATAGGTATCATATTTAAAGAGGAAAACACCACCGAGAAAGGAGAATAGTCAAAAGAACATAAATATGAAAGTGGTGCAACCCCACCGAGACAAAAGAAGCAAAGTTGCAATTATTGTGGGAATCCTAGACATAGTGCTAATGTCTACATGAGAAAGAAAGGTAACTCACCGAGTACACCTAAGTTTGATGGTTATTGTTTTAGATGCAATAGGTATGTACATCAAGCATTTGAATGCAACACTAATATTGATAACAATACAAGAAAACCTAAGTTTGATGGTTACTACAAGAATTATAATAATTTTGGACACAAAGTTGAAGAGTGTAGAATAAAGAAAAGAAATGAAAATTGGAAGCCTAACCAAGAGAATGCTAAAACCAACTAGGTAGACATTTATCTATCATGGAACTATAATACAAGTATTTCATGTTTATCCTATGGAAGGTATGGACACATTGCTGCAAATTTCATGTTGATGCACGGAAGGAAAACAAAAGAGCATGGAGAAATCTTGGCATGGTATGTTTTCATTGTCATAAGGTAGGACACCTTGTGAGGAATTGTAGATACTGAGGTGATGTACCAACTAAAGATAAATCTAAAGTAAAATCCCCTACTACTGTTGAGGAAATCCGAGAACAAATGAACAGAACCTAGAGGAGAAAGACTCAGGATGAAGGGACATCATCGAGAAGCACATACTGCACCATCTCTATCGATATTATTTTGTTTAACTCGGTCGAGAAAAGTAAATATGGAGTCGGTATAAAGTTAAAAGGGACTTGGCATGTGCATTTAATGCACATTAATAGAGTCGTTAGAAACCCTAATCAAGTAAAAAGTATAAATAGGTCATTTTGCAAATCATTTGAACCTAATGTTTATAGAAGAACATTGAGCACATTTTCAAAGTGACTATCTTGAGCGAATTCAAGTGACCACGAGGTATTTGTGAATATTTGCAAGAGTTTCAAAGAAACATTTGACATATTTTCCAAGTTAAGTTTGCAAAGTTGTGGTTTGTCAAAGCATTCCCTAGTTTGTTTATTTGAAGAATTTAAAATTAATCATGGTACCAAAGTTACAGACACCTACAGTTGTGAAGAAATTAGAACTAGTTAATCCAAAATACAAATTACCCTGAGCTATAGCTGCCGAAATAGATATGATGGGAGCCTTATCTTTGATACCACTGAGAGTTATATTAATTGAAGATGTATGCACATTTATACATTGTAAGATTGAGGATTTATGCGAAGTGGAGATAGATACATCATTTTACAAGTTGTGTGAGAATGGGAAAGTGAAGGATGAGCATATTCACCTAGAAGAAAAAGGTTTGACACACGCCATTCACTTACCAATGGTTTTTAAGATAGAATGGATAAGAATGGTACTTATCTGAGTACATCACCAATTCATGTGGTTAGATGAACCTATCAAGATCACTAAGGATATATTGCATATCATTATTGGATTCCCCATAAGAGATAAGCCTAAGGCCACTAAGAAAATCGACAAGGGTAAGCTCACTGAGCTCACTAAAGCACAATGGGATGGCAGAGGGGTGAGAATATCCACAGTGATAGACCCTGAGTTGTGGTATGCTTGTAATATCTTATCATACTGAGTGTTCCAATCATCCCACATGGATAGTGTACCATGTGGAGAAGTGGATTTGGCATACAAGATAGTAAACAAAGGACTTAAGTTTGATGTATGTCAAATATTGTTGAAGCAATTAGAAGACAATATGAACAAAATTAGGAAAGAAAAGACTAACACACTGATGTTTGGTTCATTATTGGTATGTATATTCTTCTATTGTTAGAATTCATTTCCCTCCATTGGAGATGTAGTTTGGATCCTTGGAAGACCTATTCTTTATCAGTTAAATGAGTATATACAGAGTTTAGGAGATAACTTTGATGTTGTCATGTCTGAATACTTTCTAAAATTCCAAGAAACAATGTACAAGATGTTGGAATTAATGGGAAGTAGTACTGAGAGGGGAGGGGTGAATCAGTACCTCTATTACTTTTAACACTTTACTCAATTTATCATTAATGATCATTCAATTCTGATTTACCAACCATTACTGTTATTTTTTCTTATGCATATATTGTTTGTTCACAATCTTTAATAGTTTTCAATCATTCATAGAAACATTCATGAAATTGACAAACACATAACACAAGATATGGTATCGCAAAAAACTCATGTTAGGAAGTAAAAAATGTGGTGGGGATGGCACCCACAAAACTTCACTATCTGCAGAATGGAAGGGAGCTGGTTAAGGCTTACAATTTGATCACTTCTGATGATCTACCCTGTTAAGAGTATTAAGGTGGAGACCTATTAAGACCTAGTCTATTAAGAGCTTTAGCAACACTGATTTAAGTGTGGACTCAGTTATGAGATTTAAAATAGGACAGTCAAGCCCACCTTTCTTGAAAGAATTTCATTAGTGTACTGCACTTGTTAGAATGATTACAAATGTTGACCTGACTGCATGCAATCTACTATTTCTGATTTACAGATCCATTAAAACCTTTACAATAATAATATCACCTTAAGTGATTGATGAATACCTTTTCTCTGCTTGTTGGTAGCCTCTGTTCTATTCTTATAAACTGATTTGAATCTGTTTCTATTCTTTTGCATGAATTCTCTATCCGGTCTTTAGTTTCTCTTCATGGCTACTATCTTTATTGAAAAAAAACAATTCTCAATGGATTGAGCACCTATTTATACAAGTATTGACCTATCTTAGAATTCATGATTTAGAATGTTAACTCTCAGATCCAAGGTTTACAAATTGACCTTGATCTTTAGTTTGCATGTTTTAAAATAGTAAAATGAATTAAAATAATAAAGATTACATTGCTTCCTCTGCACATAATGGATTTAAAAGCAAATCAAGAAGTTATAAATACAACTTCAGTGATTTATCTGACGTGGAAAGTCAGATGCAATTTTTGCGGGATGTAATTGACTGTCGGTTCTTGGTTGTCGGTTTGAACTTGCAGTCTGTCGGCGTTCCTTGACTGAACTAATCATCGGGTTCCCTGTGTCTGTCGGGTTCCTCTCTTTTCTATACTTTTGGGTAGTACTATTGTTACTCATCGGGTATCATTTACCTTTTTGTCATAGGGTAACATTTTAACAGTGTTTGTCAGGTAACATTGGCATCAGATAGTGCTGTGCCCTGTCTGTCAGTGTAGAGTAAACCGATGATGCAGATCATGTATTTCTCTAAGTATACTAATGGAAAAATATAATTCCTTCAATCTCCCCCTTTGACATTAGTATCAAAAAATGATATAGGCATAATACTGAAATTATTACACCATGTTTATATTCTTGTCATAATATGACTCCCCCTTACTGTGTGCATCGGTATAGTGTATGCATATGTACATGTATACTATCTATTCTCTGAGTGTACATTATTTCCCCTTTCTTCCACTATACATATGATTTCCTCCTTTAACTAAGGTGATGTACATATCAAATTCCCCCTTTTTATTTGATACTGATGACAAAAACCTACAACTTACAATATGCCAAAATTGTGACAAAAAATGTGTAACTTACAATGTGTCAAAGACATTAGAATGGGTAACTTTGATATATTCCATTCGTTTCTCCCAATTCTCTTTCAACTATTCTAGGGCCATGTGTTGCAACTCTAGTCTGGTGTGCATGTCATAAATGCTGTCTAGGACATACATTTTAGGGGTGGCAATTAGAGTACTTGCCTGTGTCATATTTTGTTGCAGGAGTGTAAGTGTCGGTAAGAGCTTAACTTGTAGCTCATTGACCTCATCTCTGTATTTCATCTCCACAAACTAAATGTCATGTCTTTGTTTTCTAGCCTGTATGATTTGCTGATTGTGCAATTTAAGTGCTTCTTCAGTGGTGGCTAGATTTTGTTCACTGGACTGAAGATTAGCCTCTATTTTTACTATCTTGTCGGTATACTCCTTAGTGAGTTGATCTAAAGTGCACAATTTATTGATTAAGGTAACAACTTATGATAAAATTAGGTCAATTGTACTTATCAATTTAGATAGCTTAACCTTTTTTAGTGCAACTTCCTGGCTTATCTTTTCTGCGAGCTTGAATTCATACTTTTGTTCAAGTCTCTCTTCCATTGTTTTCTCAGCATTTGTATTCTGAGATGTTATTGCATATGTGAGTATGACTAGTTGATCAATGATTGGATTTTGTTGATCAATATCTATGTCTGGTACAATTTCTTGAAGTATATTTCTTGCTAATTCCAGTAACTTGGCCTCTTTTTCCGTTCTTTTTAGCTTGTCTTGATGACCTTTCTATCACATAGATTTTCATATTTTGTTAGTGCTATCAGATCTAATGTTCTTGGATCACAGACTGGAATCTCAATGATTTCATCTAGAGTTACTGGATTCTTATTCTTTCCTTTCTTCTTCTTTGAGATTTGAGGGGATGCAGATGTATGAACTACCATAACTAGTTCATGTGTGCACTCTGAATTGCTTGGGGAAGGTTTTGTTGATGACACATCTTGTGTTTTCTACTCTGTGGGAACCTATTAGTTATGTGAAGACATCTCTTCATTAACCTTGGGTGTCTCTGCAGAATGTGCTCCGGTTTTCTTTTCAATCTCATCCTTCTTTCCTTCTTCACCTTTCTCTGAAGGCTTGTCCCCTATTTCCTTTTGAGTGTTTTCTTTATTCTGATCAGTAGATGCATTCTTCTAATCATCAGTTGCAACTTACTCTATAGTAGTATCTGTTGTCCCTTTGGCTTCTTCATCACCCTTTTCTTTGGGTGAGCTTGTGCCTTTCTCATTTGATCCTTCATTGCCCTCTAGTATGTTTATTGCCTTCATTAGGACAGGCATGTTACTTTGAGTTTCCTCTTGGGATTTGTCAACATTGATCTCTTGCTCGTCGGTTAGTGACTTTTTAGAAGTGACATCCTCATCCTTTTGTATATTTTGTGCAGGGTCTTGCACAAGTGGATGCAATATTGATTTGTCCTGCATTTTCTCATCAGCAATGTTAACTATCTTGCCATCTAATGTTTTCAGTACTTGATGGCTTTGTTGATCCTTGAGTGTGATAAATATAACATCATTGTTCTTCTTGGGATCATTGTCAGAATCATAGTGAGTGATTTCCTAGATATTATCATCCATGCCTTTATCTAAGTTGATAGGCTCATCATCACTTTCTTGATTGTCTAGAGCAATATGCTGAGGACTTGCATTATCTATCTCCTCCTCTCTGTGAGGTGTGTTTGTGAGAAGTAATTGTTTCTCAACACTTGTTGACTCTGCCGGTAGATCCAGGAGATGTCTCCATTTGGTCTCTATCATTGAATCCAATTCTATAAACTTTCTTTCTAGTACTTTGTAAGCCCTTATTTTGGATACAAATTTACTTGATTGTTTTTTTAGTACTTCTTGTATTTCTTCAAATTTGGATTCAAGAGGCATCAGTCTTACAAGAACTCTCTCTCTTGCTTCTCTTTATGTTTTTAAGGCATATGACCACTGTTGGTATATCCTTTTACCTAGCTCTTCAGGTATTTGATTCACAAATTCAATAGGGGCATACTTGTTTTTAATCATTGATTTTATGACTGCTTCTTGTATCTTATTCTGATCTTCTGGATTCAGTGTATCCCACTGCCTAATCTTTTTATCACTCATTGTGCCATGGGTAGCAATAGATTTGGAAGGTTCATCTACCATTTGGTTTCTTAAGTTCTTCTTTAATACATCTGGTTCATCATCTTTGGTGTCATCTAAGTCGGCCTGTGTCTTGACAAACCTTTTTCTTTTCTTTGGTGGTGTGGTTTTGACAGGTTGTTGTCTTGTTCTTTTTTCTGGCTACTTCCTTATATAGGTCCTTACTTGACCTTTATTAAGTGGTGTTGTATCGGTTGCAGCAGTCTGACTTCTTATTCTTTGCTTCTTTATAGGAGGTGGAGATGGAGGTGCATCAGATTCAGTAGCCTCTCTATCTGATTTCCTTTCTTCTAGTTCTTTACCGATCTTGCCCTGTTCATTAGTTTCCTCTTGTTGATCCTACTCTTCCTCTTCAGTAATTGATAGAATCTTCTTGAGATTCTTAACCATTTTATCTTTCTTGTTTATAGTCTTCTTGAATTCTAGGCCATGTTTTATCTTAGCTTTGGCCTTTTCATATGTACCAAACCTTGGTTGTTTCTTATCAATGGGCTCATTGAGCAGTGCCTCAATTGCACTTGCAACTAGATCAATATTGATCTCATAGTATAATGATGATAACCAAGTAGTTCTTGGTACAACTGGTTTGATGTGTGTGAAGTCTGTGTCTTCCATGAAACATATTTCATCTTTGTACTTTTCAACCAGTTGCTTAGGAATCCTAGTTCTTTCCATCATCTTTTCCTTGAACTCAAGGAAGTATGCAGACATTATAGACTCAAAGTTGTCTCCTATTGACTTAATCAATTCACTAATCTATTGGGTTACCAATTTGGTAGAGTCCCATACAACTTTTCCTACTGAAGGAAAGTATTCTTTGAAAATAGAAAAATATACACATAATAAGTGATCCAAACTTACATGTTTTTCTCTTTGAAGACCTGATTTTGATCATATTTTCATCTAGTTGTTTCAATAGGATCTCACACAGATCCATATGAATTCCATTTGTTACAATATTGTAAGATGTGCTTAGTGTTGTTGCAGAAATGCTGTTCATTCTGCTCGCCTGAAAATTTTTGTAAACAATAACACATGCACCAAATTTTAACTCTTTGTCGGTGATAGTGTTCACTTTGAGACCTCTGTTGTCTCCTTCTGCATTTGTGAGTTTTGTAACTTCTTTCATGGATGTATCCTTGTGTGCCCTAGGCTTGTCGGTTATCAGATAACCAGTGACAACATGAAGAACATCCTTTGTTATTTTCTTGGGTTGGTCTATCCATAGTTTGTTGTCATACATCCTACTCAAGACTATCTTAATCCATTCTATCTTGAATTCCCTCAGGAAATGTAGGACATTTGTTAACCCTTTGACCTCCAAGTGTTTATGTTCTTCTTTTAGTTTTACTTCGGCATCACATAGCTTTTTATAAGCTTCATCCATTTCTAAATCACCTATCTCTACAATCTTGCAGTGAATGTAAGACCTAACATCTTCTATGAGCAAAACCCTAGGTGAGATTTTTGAAAATGTGCTGGCTTCATCGGGTTTCGATGCAATCTCTAGACATATCTTGTATTTAGGTTCTACACATGTGCTATTCTTGATTAGTTTCACCACATTCTTTTTTTCATTCTTCAACTAAGCAGTTCTTGATGTAGTTGCCATTGTTTTCCAAGTATTTAGGGTTTTCTTGAAATTTAGGGCTTTTCTTGACAAAACAGTAACATAAATCTTTCAGTGTCTTTGTTACTTACTTTGATTCATAATGGTGATGAGGAATCTATTCTCTGTATGCTGAATCGATCTATAGATGCCTCTTCTTTCTTCTCTTGAATCACTTTGATATCGCTCTGCTTTCTCTTCAAATCACAGGTGAGAAATGAAGTTGTTCCATCGAGTATTTATAGAATTTTTAACCTAAGTCTTTGCAATAAATGCTCAACAACTCGTCGAGACATGAAGAAAGGTTTCATTGGGAGGATATTTCAAATCATCATCAATGAAGACATGTTTCTTTGGTCACTTTTTAACCATTTGATTTTACCGACGTATATCTGTATTCTGTCACGACCACTTCTGATTTTTGCTTTCTTACCGATGGTCGTCGGGTTACACTAGCAGTTTACCATTTTTACTAGTTGACCGACAATTTCTGGTAAGTGTGAATAACTCATTATTGTGTTCACCGATGATTTTTGGTAAGTGCTTATCGACGGTGTTGCTTTCTTATATTAGTAACAAGTAAAGTAGTATGCATCTTTGATTTATGCAGATTTTGACTATCTATCAATTTATATAATGGAATTGATGCAAAATATAGATTGGTATAGTGTAGTTCCATACTTACTTGTTCAACTTAAGTGGGGTTGGTGGTGTCACCAGATCAATTGGATAGGGTGTCACCTTTTGCATTTCTTGGTCCAACTTCATCATTTCTTGAAGCTTTTATCCACATTTTGTCTCTTGCCCTCTGGATATCTTCAATGGTGTTACCATTGGGATATGTGCCTGTTTCTGTCAATCTATTGTCAATCTGTCTTGAGATGACCAACTTTATGAAAGTGTAAGCATGCCATTCCAGGGTTTGACCAGCCTCTAGACCTTTTGGTCCATGCTCTCATGTAGTTTGCAGTGATGTGACCATATCTACCACATGCTGTATAGTTTGTCCAAGTGTTGTAATCCCATACATATTGATTACCAATTCTTTTTGGCTAATAATGAACTTCTTTACCTTTTGGGTTCCATGCTTGCCTTTTCTTTTTCCAGAATTCTTCAGATGTGTGCCCATTCATCTTGCATGTAGGACAGTATTTTTCCATGTAGGTTTCCTTCTTTGGCTTTTCTATCTTGCTCTTGCATTCATAAGCCTTATGTCCTTTCTTGTTACATTTATAACAGAATCCTATGAATGAAGATGTAGATGTATATTTAGGAGTACCTTTCATTTTACCTCTACATGCATTTGATGTGTGCCCTTGCTTTCCACAATTCTTGCATGTTTTCTTCCTTGGTCTTGTATTTTCGTAGACATTCTTTGGATTTGATGATTCTCCATTTTTGGTAAAGCCTATACCGCTGTTGTTGATGACTCTTCATTGTCCTTCAAGAAAGTCATCCATTTTTTTATTGCTTTCTTCAGCCTTTCTAATAATCTCATTATGCTATTGCTAAATTCTAACCTCATGCTTTAGCTTTTCATTTTCTTCTCTTAGTTCACTGATAATCGGTATTCTTTCAATGAGTTCCACAGTTATTCTGTTTGCTTCTTGAATCATAAGGATAATCTGATTTGTGAGATCATGGTGATGCTCAACATGTCTTTGAATTTCCATTTCCTTTTCTTGTAGTTTCTCTAAAATATTCCTTCTATCATCAATAGCAAGTGTTCTTTCTGTTTCAGCTTGTCTGGCAGAACTCATCACATCAATCATTCTTACCATCTGGGTCTCTTGACCAATTTGTAGCATCTCTATTTGCTCTATCAGATGTAGGTTGATCTCCTTTAGATTTGTGATGTTCTCTTCTGATGTATCTGATACATTACTTGCATTTGATCCTGAAGATTTAAAGAAATTTGGAATCTCTTCTTCTCGATAGTCTATTTCATTGTTCCTGGTAGCCATACCTTTTCTTTCATCCAGTAGCTCTCTCATCTTGATTCTTGCTTCTTTATACTGTTCATAGAACATCTGTATCTCAAGCTTTTTGTTCTCAATATTCTTATCAATTTTGTACTTCTCCATTGTATGATCTTTTCTCATAAGCCTTTAATCTTTTGAAGAAGATACTTAGCTCTGATACCAATTGTTGGACTTAATGGGAAGTAGTACTAAGAGGGGAGGGGTGAAACAGTACCTCTAGTACTTTTAACACTTTACTCAATTTATCATTAATGATCATTCAATTCTGATTTACCAACCATTACTGTTATTCTTTCTTATGCATATATTGTTTTTTCACAATCTTTAATAGTTTTCAATCATTCAAGAAATTGACAAACACATAACACAAGATTTTGTATTGCAGAAAACTCCTGTTAGGAAGTAAAAACTGCGGTGGGGATGGCACCCAAAAAACTTCACTATCTGCAAAATGGAAGGGAGCCAATTAAGGCTTACAATTTGATCACTTCTGATGATCTACCCTGTTAAGAGTACTAAGGTGGAGACCTGTTAAGATCTACTCTATTAAGAGCTTTAGCAACACTGATTTAAGTGTGCACTCAGTTATGAGATTTACAATAGGACGGTTAAGCCAACCTTTCTCGAAAGGATTTCATTAGTGTACTACACTTATTAGAATGAGTACAAATGTTTCCCTGATTGTATGCAATCTACTATTTCTGATTTACAGATCCATTAAAACCTTTACAATAATAATATCACCTTAAGTGATTGATGAATACCTTTTCTCTGCTTGTCGGTAGCTTCTATTCTGTTCTTATAAACTGATTTGAATCTATTTTTGTTCTTTTGCATGAATTCTCTGTCTGGTATTTATTTTCTCTTCATGGCTACTATCTTCATTGAACAACAACAATTCTCAATGGATTGAGCACCTATTTATACAAGTATTGACCTATCTTAGAATTCATGATTTACAATGTTAACTCTCAGATCAAAGGTTTACAACTTGACCTTGATATTTAGTTTGCATGTTTTAAAATAGTAAAATGAATCAAAACAATAAAGCTTACATTGATTCCTCTGCACACAATGGATTTAAAATCAAATCAAGAAGTTATAAATACAACTTCAGTGATTTATCTGACGTTGAAAGTCAGATCCACTTTTTGCGGGATGTAACTGACTGTCAATTCTTGGTTGTCGGTTTGAACTTGCAGTCTGTCAGTGTTCCTTGACTAAACTAATCATTGGGTTCCCCTTATCTATTAGGTTCCTCTCTTTTCTATACTATTAGGTAGTACTGTTGTTACGTGTTGGCTATTTTTTGCCTTTTTGTCATCGGGTAACATTTTAACAATGTTTGTCGGGTAACATTGGCATCAAATAGTGCTGTGCCCTGTCTGTCAGTGTAGAGTAAACCGATGGTGTAGATCATGTTTTTCTCTAAGTATACTAATGGAAAAATATAATTCCTTCACAAGAGGTATAGGATACCACCTCAACTGGTTGCAAAGTATCAAGATAACATATGTTTTGAGGCTAACACTAACACTTGTATTATCAAGGTTGTTAATCCTAGAAATGAATGGATACAAGAAACATGTTATGAACTGGATATTGATATAGGATAACAATAGATTGAAGCACTACTTGCTAAACCTATTGATCCCAAAGCTAAGAGGTATGACACTTATGAAGAAGTGAAAGTAAGGAATAAGCAGAACATTGTGATACCTAAAGCAGTCAAGAAATTAAGAAAAATGATTCATAATCTATCCAAGACATTAAGGATGGATGAGACAAGTGTTAAAGATACAAATGATGAGAAATATATTATTGTTGCAGATAAAAAATTGGCACTTGTAACTTCACCAAGCATAAGAGGAACTGGAAGAAACACCAGATCTCTAGTGAAACCGAAGGAAAATGAAGTTGCTATAATTTCTCAACCGAAAGGTAAAACTGTTAGAATGATTCAAAATAACTGAGAGGTGGTGAATCAAATATCCTAGGTTCATATGTACCAATTAAACTTATAAAAACTTCAACCAACTCAGATCCACTCAGTAATCCACTCGGTCTCTATAGCATATAATCAGTAACATAAACTTGCATTTCACTGTCCTAAAGTAATCATCTTGCAGAATATAAAACTCTTAACAGTACAACACATCAATTAACGTTGACACAAGTATGACACTAGGATTTAACATGGAAAACCAATATGGGAATGTAAGATATGAAATTGGAATGTGGCACCAATATGTAACATGGAGGATTGAAATAGAGATATGTTTATTAAGAATGTATAATGTGTTAAGGAAGAAGGGTTTGATAGATTATTGATTATCTTGAAATGTAATGTTTGAAATAGGAAATGTGTAAATTGTCCTTTGAGTTGCCTAGATTCTATTAACCTTAATTGAATTGCATTGATTGATTTTATATTGTGATTAGGGAGAAAATAAGATGTTCCTCTTTTATTCCCAAATGCACAAATGAAAGATCCAAATTGATCCACCCCAAGGAAGGGCAAATGCACAAATGAATCAACTATTTGGAAGGGAGAATAACAAAGGAGATACCTTAAATTCTGTTAATTATATGTATAGAAATTATGTATGATAGTAATTGAAGAGGTAGGAGAAATGCACTAACCTTGAAATATTGTAGATCAAAGAATGCTATTTTTTGAGGTCTGTGGACTGTTTCTAGAAAAACTGATAGTTGATCCTGAACCGGAATGCAGAGACAAACAAAACCCAAAAATCTTTTTCCGTTCTGATGTCGTCTTATGAAAAAGGTTGACCTTGACCCAAAAATGTCAACCTTGACCCAAAAATGTTGACCTTGACCTACATAGGTCCGACAGAAAATCTGTTCACACCGTCTGAAAGAAAGACAAAAAGGGTATCAAGATCTAGTCTCAAATCAACTATTCTGTACCTGTACCTACAAAAAAAAGGGGATTGTTTATTGTGGGGGAGGGGTTTTCCTTGGTCAAACCCTAGTTTTGGAATTAACCTCAAATATATGTAATTGAAATTACGGAAATGGACAAAGTAAATGCATAAATTCACCTTGCTTGAAAGAGTCCTTGTGGCGGATTCGAATCCTTGAATCCACAAGTATGCTTCAAATGTAGAATGTAGAAGGGTAGGATGTATTCAATCTCTTGCTTATAGATCTCCAACACCAAGTCTTGAATGGGTTCTTGAATTTGGATTAGGCTTGGAAGAAGTGTGAGACCTACACTAGACTATTATAGTTTACTATTTTGTTTCATGCTTCTAGTAGTTTATGCTTTCACATACTTTGTCTATCAGAGAGACTTTTCATACTTTTGAGGATCGGTGGAATCCTGTGTTATATATTCAGCACCTGATTTTGTAATCAGGGTACTTTTGAGATGATTATGT
>MU226149.1:1083518-1104755 GCA_018584345.1 Thuja plicata | reverse complement strand
TCCCTTTTATATGAAATTAGGGCACAATATTATAAGGAGGCCTACATAGGAGGATTAAATTCCCATTAAAGCCTTTACCCCTAGGAGAGGACCTATATTAAATATAATTTAGGAATCAATGCTTCGGAACTCGAAACCGCTGACCCGAAAGCGGGAAATTTTTTTTGCAAAGGCCGACCTTCAAAAAATGTCAGACCCCGGGATCTGAAACTTGGGTCAAGGTTGAGGTGAACCTTGACCTAGGTCAAGGTTTAGGTCAACATAGACCTAAAAGGTTGACCTTGACCCTGAAGCCCAGAATCACCAGTCTGCAGTTCAGAATGGAAAAATCAGGGTAATCAGGAGTGGAAAGAGGGACAGAACAGGGGAGAAGCCATGTCAAGCTCAGGAACCCATTCAAGGAACTTTTCATGACCCCAAACCACTTACTTGGAAGGCTAAACACATCTATAATGGAAATGCTTCCATTTTCTGACTATACAGGGAAAAACCACCAGTAACATGCTACCAATTTTTCACTCTTTTGAAGTGAGCTCTGTGAGGAGCCAACCCTATTAAAGGTTACAATACACACTATTAAATGTAACCCTATTAGAGAATTCCATTAGAGTGTCACCTTGAATAAAGGATTTACAATATGATTCTTAAGTCAACCTTGTTTAAAAGGATTTTAAACTGATACAATGGTTATAAATTAAAAGTAAAGTGATCTAAAACATACAACTCACTTTGGAAATATAGATCCACTTTTGGTTAAATTCTAATTCACTAAGTGGCCTCCATTTTCATCTCTATTACTTAGATCTGATTGGAAATCTATCAAGAAATCACCACTATGCAGTCTTGTACTGGTGTTCTCAGCCTTCTCTACCTTCTCATCATCATTGATCTTAGGGTTTGGTCAGATCCAATGAATCCTTCCAACATTTCATTTTCCATCTACCTTGTAGAATAGATCCTAAAACTTGTTCTTGAATCCATACATAAAAATGGTTAAACATATATTAAATTCTCATTTAATTCTCCACAACAATCATCCTTATCTTAAATATACTTCACATATCCCAAGAAATCAACTTTGTCAGCTGGGATCTCAAATCTTCCTCAAACTATCAAAATACTAACACTAAGTCATCACTGTATTCTTCTGCTTGTTCATCACTAGATAACTCGATAATTTACTGATGGTCAGTAAATATTGATGCTCGATCAACACTAAATTTTATCAGCATGTACTGATGCTTAGTGGACACTCGCATCACTCAACACAAACATAAGTTCCTTAATCTTCTTCTCTATTACTCGGTCAAGACTAAACTTGTAGTCATCCAAACTTCACTTGGTGTAAAAGATAAGCAAAATATTACCTTACCAACATGCAATCTCATCAAGTTCCCATTTTAGTTTCACATAACTCAACCTTTTGAATAGATCTTCTTGTTATCTCCTCTTTTCAAATCTTCTTCATCAATCAATTGATATGGCACTTTAAAAGATACAAATTGTCATACTAGTTAAGGTTTGACATCAATGGAAATATAAAAATTGTTTCAATTGTAGCTTCCAACAATCTCCCTCTTTGGAATTGATGACAAACACATGCAAAAAACACATGCAAGGTTACCAAATAATCCAAAGATTATGTTGTGTAAACAAATTTACATTAATGTCCTTAGCTTCATTATGATTCTCTCCAATACAAATATTATCTCCCTCTTGGATATATTTCTCTTTGTAGCTTATATCTCTTTGTGTCTTCTCTAAATATCTCCCTCAAAGTATAGTCTCTGTGTAATTCTCCCTCTTTGTCATATCTCCCTTACTGTCCAACCTGAATATCTCCCTTTTTGACAACAATGCCAAAGACATACATCTTCACCATGTAGATATCTTTGTGTCAACTTTTCTGAATTCTATACTCCCTCTTTCATCTTTCTTATGATTGATCAACATCTTGTGTGTTACTCTTCATAGTTTTAGGCAAATCCTAAAGTGTGACCACCTTTGCATCAGTTTTTCAGATATTACATGTAATACATTTGAAGCAGTCACTCCATGTGATCTTAGTTAGCCTCAGATAGGGGAATCACCCCTAATTTACTTCTTAGATACTCATGAGCATCCTTAGGTAATTACTTAGTAGATATATCTGCCAACTATTCCTTTGTATTTGAATATTCAAGTCTTACTTCTTTGTCTTGTACTAGCTCTCTCAAGTAATGATACTTGATAGCAATATGCTTGGTCTTTGTATGCATCACCGGGTTCTTAGAAATATTAATAGAACTTGTGTTATCATATAAAATAACAACTGGATTAGTGATCTCTTCCTTCATTCCTTTCAACGATTTCTTGATCCAAACTATGGTTGAACAATTTACTACTACTGCAACATATTCAGCTTTTGTCGTGGATTGAGAAATACTGTTTTGTTTCTTGCTTGTCCAAGAGACTAATCTCTTTCCAAAAAATAATGTGCCACCACTTGTGCTTTTTCTATCATCAACATTACCTTCCCAATTTGCATCTATATAGAATTTCAGCTCAAAATTCTCATTCTTCTTGTAATATAATCCATAATTCCTATGTTCCCTTCAAGTAGCTCAGTATCCTTTTCACTGCCATCATGTGACTATCTTAAGGATTTGAAGAAAATCTTGCAACTATCCCAATTGCTAATGCAATATCTATTCTATTATGGATGACATATTGTATCTTCCCAATAATTGATCTATACAGGGTTTGATTGACTTCAGTTGTCTCATCAGTCTTTGATAGTTTCTATCTAGTAGTCATAGGTGTACTTACAGGTATGGAGTCCTCCATGCCAAATTTTTTCAGTATCTCCTTGATATATTTAGATTGAGTAATGTAGATACATTTTTTCATTTGATATACTTGCAAAACAACAATGAATTTTATTTCTCCAAACATAGACATCTCAAATTTAGTTTGCATCTCATTTGAAACTGTTTGGCATAAAGCATCTTGTCCTCCAAATATGATATCATCAACAAATATTTCAGCTAAAAATATCCCTTTACCTTTTTCAGACTTTAAGTCCGACTAATGTTGTCATTTGTCCTTGTAAATCCAATCTTGACTAATTAATTATGAAATCTTTCATACCATGCTCTAGGGGCTCGCTTCAATCCATACAACGCTTTATGTAGCTTGCAGACAATATTCCTCTTGCTTGAATCAAGAGATTTGTCATCTTGTTCAATGCATACCTCTTCTTCTAGTATTTTATTTATAAATGTTGATTTGACATCCATTTGATATACTTTGAATTCTTTGTTAGCTGCATAAGCCAGAAGAGTTCTAACTCCTAATCTAGCAACTGGGGCAAACGTCTCACCATAGTCAATTCCTTCTTCTAGTACATAACCTTTACATACTATTCTACCCTTGTTTCTTATAACTTCTCCATGTTCATTCAGCTTATTTCTAAATACCCACTTGGTTCCTTTTCATTCTTGCCTTCTTCTAGTGCATAACCTTTGCATACCAGTCTAGATTCAATTTCCTCTCTTGAAAGAATAATGAAGTTATTCCCAATGTTCTCCAGGGTTGGGTCACAACCTTATTGGTTACTCAGTTGAAGATAAATATGAATGTTCATGAGGAGGCCTTTGTAGGTACGTTCAAGACATCAAACTGCAAAAAAAATTTAGTACTTTTTTTGGTATTTTCTGATTTAACAAAGATTGGTGTTTCAACGAAAGATGCAATTTTGTATTTTAAAGATGATGATTAATTTCAAAATTTAGACATAACTTAAATGAGTAAGGTAACAAGAAATGAAATAAACTTGCTGAAAATGAAATCCTAACAGACACAAACCGTTGTTTATCTTCCCTTGCGAATTGAATGATGGAGAGATTTGGAACAAACCCACAAAGTATAAATCAGACGATGTCACAATTATATACTTGATGGATGCAATCATTGGGAGAGAAAATGTATTCACTCGTGCAATATTTTCAAAACCTATCAAATCGTGAATCCACCAGGATGCACGCACACATGCGACGGATTTATCATTAATCCCAATAGATGATCTCTTTCATGCATTTGTCACAACAAGGTAGATAGATAGCAACAAACTCCAAGTAATAGAAATGTAGATTCGAAACACACTGAACAATTGGCTCTTTGAAAATAATGAACAAGCATGTACAAATTCATCACTTTCGCATAAATAGCCAAAATTTCACACCATGAATGAAGAACCAAATTGTAGATTTTATTGCATTAGGAATCCGACCTTATTACATTGCTTTTGATTACAATATATAGAGTTCTTATCTACAAACTCTAAATGCCAAAATTAGGGCATCATAGACTCTAAATTAATAAAAATAAGCTAAAACTAAAACTTTTCTGAAAGGAAACTATTGCTAGCTAATACTAAACAACTTGCATGTATTTTTAATCTATTTACAATTAGTTTGTCCATGCAAGAAGGACCAAACTCATTAAGAAAAGAGAGAGAAAGAAGATGGGGTTTCTCTACATGCAACTGGAGTGTTCTTCTTGATCTTAGAGTTCTCCCTTGGAATCTTCATCTGGGGTTCTCTTTGTGGTGGGAACTGATAGGCGACCCTTAGTCTTTAAAAATTTAACTCTAGTTAGGCACCCATCTGATTTGGAGTTCAAATTCCATGAAAAAGTGATCTCGCTGGAAGGACCCAGAAACTCGAACCCCAACCTCTACTCCAAAGTTTTCAAGTGCCAAAAATTGCTAAGTGTTGGAACCCAAAATTGGAGGCCCAAAAGTTTTGGCCTTTTTGGAGGCTGAAAGGCTGAAATGTCGAAAGGTGGAAATGCTAAAAAACTTGCCTTTGGAAAAATGGCTAAGTATGGATCCTTATGAATCCATAAAATTTGGAATTTCGAAGTCTGAAAAGGTTATTGAAGTCTGGAACTTTGAAAAATTCCAGCAGAGCCTGAAACTTTGAAAAGTCCAACAAGTTTAGATTGTGAAAAATCTAGCAAGTCTGAAACTCCAAAAAATCCAGCAAGTTCAGACTGCAAAAAATCCAGTAAGTTCAAAAATCTGAAAGATGTGTACTGAGAGGGGAGGGGTGAATCAATACCCTTATAAACTTTTGAAACAAATATTTGTAATCATAAACTGTAGTAACCGACTGTGTAGATTTATTTCACCATACACGTAATGTTATTACTAAAATGTAAATGCATGTAATCAAAACAATAAAACATTCATGAAAGTCAGGTACACATAACACATGTATTTTTGTATCACGAAAAACCCATGTTAGAAGGTAAAAACTGCGGTGGGGATGAGATGGGCACAAAGCTTCACTACTGCAGTAATAAAGTAGCCTGTTAGAGATTACAAAGATTGATCACTTCTGGTGACCTTACCCTATTAGGAGTAACAATAAGATTGATTAGATCTACCTCATGTGAGTATTTTGCAACACAATGTATGTGTGCACTATGTTAAGAGATTTAGGCAAAGACGGTTAAGTCTACTATGTTAAGAGATCTTGGGGTCTATTACAGTTGTTAGAGAGTAACAGAATTTATGATATGAACAAATACAATCAGAATATTATGGATAACAGATCCTTTAAGTACAATAAATTTATCACCTTGTTGTGACTGATAATACCTTATGTACTACTTGGTAGCCTTGTCTCTATTTTTAAACAGAATGCTTCAATCAAAATCCTTGTTCTAAAACCCTTGTCTGATCTTCTGATGTCCTTAGTGTGACAGCTAATTGATCATAATTCAATCATCATACATTACAAAATGACATCTTATGCTTACATATATCAAACCTCTTGACCTAATTAGGGTTTTACAATACCTTAGAAAACCTAAGATCAATGGTGTACAAAATTTACCTTGATCATCTATACATAGGAGATATAAACAATTAATAAGTGCATGCATAATTAATGTCCTCCTCAATCATTGTAAACCATTATCCATCTCAGAATAAAGTTGTTACCTTGATTGATGTGCCAATACAAACTTTTATGTAACTACTAGTTTACTTGGTAAATATTGTCTCTCGGTGTACCTCGGTGCACGGTGTATACTGTTGCTTTGTAAGTTTGTTGCTCGGGGATCACTACACTCATTTATCTCTACACTCGGTTAGCTTTTTTGTTCAATGATAATTAATGACTATTCTATCTTTGACTCTATTACTGATTGGCACTTTGAATACTTGAATACTAATGATAACTTGCAAACTCATATTGAGTAAAATTCTCCACCTTTGGCATTAGTATCAAAAACTTGTATATGTAGTATACATAGTGACTCTATACATAGTGACTCCCCCTTTCTACATTCTCTCGGTATGCATAGATATATTATACATATGTTTCCCCCTTTTTGAAATTAATGACAAAAATAAATAACTTACAATTTGTCAAAAATGTTGGGATGGGTCTTCTGGATATTTTCCATTAGTTTCTCCCGTTCCTCTTTTAAGTGCTCGAGGGTCAACTGTTCCAAGTTCAATTGAGCATGCATATCATATATTCTCTCTGTAACTGATAGTTCTGGGGCACAATCAAATATTTTGTCTATGTCACATGCCTCTACATAAATTCTAAATGCAGTAATAAAATAGCCTGTAGCTCAGTTACCTGATCTCTTATCTTGTTCTCTTCCTTCTTCAAGTCAAGTCTCACCCACTGTGTTTGTATAACCTTGGAATAATGCATTTGAAATGCATGTTTCTTGGTTGTAAGACTATTTGCACTATCTTTTAGGCCATCATCTAATTTTTTCATCTTTTCACTAAGCTTGGTAGTGAAGTGATCTAGTGTGCATAATTTCTGCAGAATTGTAAGTGCTTGAGTAATTACAATTTCTAATGCTGTTATGAATTTTGAGAGTGTTACCTTATTAACTTCCACTGCTTGGTTGATCTTTTTAGTAATCTTGTACTGAATCTTCTTTTCTTCTCTTTCTTCTATCTTCTGCTTGGCATCAATATCTGATCCATTTATGGCCTTGGTGAGCAGTGCAAGTTGATCAATGATTGGGGCAAATTCATTTATGTTTACATCAGAAACAACTTGTTGTAAGATCTCCTTTTCTTGTTCTAGCACATGTGCATTCTTGTGTTCTAATCTCATCTTTTCTTGAGTTTCTTTTTGGGTGCATAGTTCTTCATATTTTCTAAGTGTTTTTGGATCAAGTGTTCTCGGATCACATTCAGGGATGTCAATGATTTCATCAAGTGTGACTAGATCCTTGCTCCCTTTCTTCTTTTTATTCTTCTTCTCTTGTACACTTGAGGTAGGAGATAGTGTTAGAGATAATTGAGCCTTGTGCTTAGTATCTAGCTTTGGTGTCTTAGTAGATGTGGTGACTTGTGTAGGGACTCAATAACTAACCTGGTGTCAGTGGTAGAAGTGTCTACCATTGTCTCTATATTACCTTCACCCTTATCTTCCACACAAGTGGTTTATTTTGGTGCATCACCTTGTGTAGTCGCTCCACTATGCTTGGTTTCCTTACCGATTGCATCACCCTTATCTCCATGTGTATCTGTTACCTACTCAGGTGTAACCTTTGATGCTTCAGTTTTAATATCAATAGCTTGTACCAGTATAGGAAGATTACCTAGTACCATTACTCAGGCAACCTCGACTTCATCTTTTTCTTCTAGGGTCTTAGTCTTGGTAGCTCTGGTTATCACTTAATCTTCCTTTGCTTTGTCATCAGGATCACCTTCGGTTATGTCATCTATTGTGATCTTTTCATGTCCAAGATTAGTCAAAAGCTCATGAATACTGTCCAAGATATTGTCAACAGTTGCATCTTCAACATTTGTTGTTTCAGTGCTCGGTCGATGTCCCTCGATATCGAATGTAGATGCAATGTCCTCTATTTTCTCGGTTGGACACAACAGATTTTTCCAAATCATAGTACTCTCTTCATAAAATTCTTTCAATTTCCCTTGAAGAATATTGAGTTCTCTTGATTTCTTTGGAAATTTCTTTGCATACTATTGCATTATGTCATCAATTTATTAAATTGTGTAATCATCCTTAAGTACAGTGAGCGCTGCCTCTCTCATTTGTTTCTCTATTGTTAGTGCATAAGTCCATCTAGTTGATACCTTTTCATATAGTTATTGTGGTATGTATGTAGAATATTCTACAGGAAGTTTTCTAAAAGTATTCATCATACCTATGATAGCTTCTTCTAATTTATCATTATTCTCAGTAGTCAAGTTTGCATAAGTGTGTAACTTCAGATGTCCTAACCTTTTGGTTGACCTTAATGCTTCTGCTATTTCATCAATAGTCTATGGTACCTTATTCTGCACAACCTTGAATTGATCAAAGTTATCATCAGAATCATACTTATCATCTTTATTTCTCACATAACTTTTCTTTCTTTGTTTTAGTGTTGGGGACTTGGTGGTAGCCTCAGACTTCCTCTTCTAATAGGTATATTTTAGCGAGGGTCTATTAATTTTAGAAACTCCTTTATTCAAAGGTGGAAAATGTGTTGTCACTGATCTTGTTTGTGTACTAGGTGGATTCTCAGCCTTTGCGGCGCCTTTTCCCTTCTTGGACTTAGGTGCCTCTTCTTGTATTTCATGTGTGGATTTATCTCATTTGGTGGACTCTGCATCTTGATATTCTCCTTCACCAATTATAGGCTTCTCCTTGGTGTCATCCATGGATCTACCAAGTTATTCATCAGTTATAGAAAATTTCCTTTTCAATGTCTTGACAATCTTGGTCTTCTTTCTACCCATTTTCTCAACTTGAAGTCCAATATGTATTCTTGTTTTATCTTCATCATATGTGCCAAATCTCATGACATATTTGTGAAAGGGTTCATTTAGTAGTTTCTCTATAGCCTCATAAGCTAAATCTATGCCGATCTCATAATCCATAGGAGGTATCCATGCTGTCCTTGGTTGTACTACTTTGATGGGTGTTGTGTTAGTATCAACTACAAAACATACATCCTCTTTATACTTGTCTACCAATTGAATAGGTATTCTTGTCCTTTTCTCCATTCTTTCTTTGAAATTCAAAAAATAAGCATTCATTATAGGTTCAAAATTTTCTCCTAGACTCTTAATGAGTTCACCGATTTACAATATGATCGGTCTATTGGTCTTCCATGTTACTTTACCAATAGAGGGAAAGAAGTTTCACAGATAGAAAAATGTACACATCAGTAGGGAACCAAACTTACATATGTTTGATATTGCTTATATGTTTTTCTTCATGTTTTCTTCCAGTTGCCTTTGCAATAGCTAGGATAGGTCAAGTTGCAAACCCTTCTTCACAATTTTATATGCAATATCGACTACTCGACGTGCGACGTTGTTAGGTCTGTTGGATTGAAATATTTTGTATGCAATAACATATGCACCAAATATTAATTTAGGATCACTAATGGTGTTGATCCTTAAACCTCTACCATCCCACTCGACTCCTATTAGTTTCTCAATTTCTGATCTGGGTGGGTGCCTTAGGGATTTTGATTTTTCTAATGTCGGATACCCATTTATTGCGTGCATAACATCTTTACTTATCTTCTTCAGTTCATCTAGCCATAGCTTTCCATCATGTACTAGACTCAATACTATGTGTATCCACTCTATTTTGAATTCCTTCAAGAAATATAGGGCATTGGTTAACCCTTTGACTTCCACATGCTTGTAATCGTCCTTTATTTTCCCATTAGAGCTTAGCTCTTAATATGTCGATATCAGCTCAAAATCCCATATTTCATTGATCTTACAGTGTATAAATGCCCTTACATTGTGAACAAATGGAACCATAGGTGGTATCATGGAGAACACACCTTTATCATTGGGTTGAGTAGAAAACCTCTGGATGAAACTTGTAGTTAGGTTATGTGTAGGTCAAATTCTTGATAAGAATTACTTTCTTGCTCTTGTACATCTTTCCTTTCATGGTTCATGAAGAAGATGCCATTGTTTTTAAAATTAGGGCTTCCAATGGAAATCATAGAAATCTTGGTAAGTGCAAGTTCTTACTTTATACAACCTTCAACTATGCACAAAATTCTTTGGATCTCTGTGAAGTGCTTTGAAATGCTTCATTGTGAATTCGCTCTCAATCTCTCTGCTCTGCTCTTTTATCGCTGTGTGAACAAATGAGTTCACTTCCCTTGAATTTATACAAAGTGCTTTTAGTCGGTGCAATAAATACTCATCACCAACCACTCAGTTGACAAACAAATCACTTGATTGATACTAAGGATACCTCAACTCGGTGAGTACAACAATGCTCGGTTGACTCAGCAACTCGGTTGTCTCTCGCATGTTCACCGACTGGAATTCTTACTTGGTACAGATTAACTGACTCAACTAGTTCAAAATATATCAAAATATAATACTATAGTGCATCTTAATTCATGCTAATTTGGCATTCACACAATGAATACAAGGAATTTATGTAAGATATAACTTTGCAAAACATAATTCCATACCTTATATTGCTTAGGTGGAGGTGGTGGAATCACCTAATCTATTAGATGAGGTGTCACCGACTATTGTGCTTGGCCCAACATTGTCATTTGTTTCTCTTCTCCACATTAGATTTCTTTTCCTCATGATTTCCTTTATTATGTTTCCATTTACATTAGTACCTATATCTGTCACTTAGTTTCTGCAATCTTTACTTAAGTGACCGACCTTTTGATAGTGTGTGCATGTCATTCTAGAGTTTGACCAATTTCTAGATTTAGTTTTCCATTGTCTCATACAGTTAGCTGCAATATGTCCATACTTACCACATGTTGTTCAACTAGCCCAAGTATTATAATCCAAAGCATAAGCATTACCTTGTCTTCTTGGTTGATATGCCTTTCTTATCCTTTTGGTTTCCAGATTTGCTTTGTGTTAGTCCTGCATGCTTGTGATGTATGACCATGCATGGTGCAAGGGTGACAATAGTTTTCTATGCTTTTTTTCATCTTATCTCTACATTCATGTGCTTGATGTCCATGCTTGTTATAGTTATAGAAATTACCATTGAATTTAGTAGAGTTTCTATAAATACCTTTTGCTTGGCTCCTGCAAACGTTTGATGTGTGGCCTAGTTTTCCACAATGATGGCATGAGGGTATGTTTGGCTTCATATTTGTGTAGACATTACTCTATTCAACTTGACTTGATGATTCTCCTTACTCAATATACCCTAAACCGATATTTTTTTTCAGTCTTCTTTGATTTTTCACAAATTCATCCATCCTCTTGGTACTTTCTTCAGATCTCTTAATCACCTCATTATGTTGTTGGAGAATCTTCAATTCATTTCTTAGTTTTTCATTCTCTTCTTTCAATTCAACAATATCTTCCAATTTCTTGGCAAGTTCAATATTCACTTAGTTTGTTTCAAGACTTGTAGCAACCATCTAATTGGTTATCTCAAAGTAATGTTCAATAAGTATCATTATCTCAGATTCTTTCTCTTGTAACTTTTCAGTCATTTTTCTTATATCATCAATAGCCATGTTTCTATCTTGTTCAACTTTCTTTGCATCATTCAAGAATTCAACCATCCTAACCATTTGTGTATTTTAACCGATCTACAGTGCCTTCACTTGTTCAGTAATTTATTGATTGCTTTCAGATAGGTTTGATACAATTCCTTTAGATGCATCAAATATGCTACTAGATTCATATCCAGATGTATCAAATGGGTCATGAATCTCTTCTTCCTGATAATCAGTCTCATGGTAGGGAGATGCCATGGCTTTTCTCTTAACCAAAATCTCCTTAAGTTTCTCCTTGGCTTCTTTGTATTGTTCAATGTAGACCTGTAACTGCAACTTCTGATTATCAATAATTTTATCAGGCGTATACCTTTCTATTGTAAGATATTTTGTCTTCAATGATTAAACCTTCTAAATAAGAGAACTAGATCTGATACCAATTATTGGAATAATAGAAAGGTGTGTACTGAGAGGGGAGGGATAAATCAACACCCTTATAAACTTTTCAAACAAATATTTGTAATCATAAACTATAGTAACCGATTGTGTAGATTGCTTTCACCATACATGTAATGTTATTGCTGAAATGTAAATGCATGTAATCAAAATAATAAAACATTCATGAATCTCAAGTACACATAACACATGTATTTTGGTATCACAGAAAATACCTGTTAGAAGGTAAAAACTACGATGGGGATGAGACCCACAAAGCTTCACTACTAGAGTAATAAAGTAGCCTGTTAGAGCTTACAAAGATTGATCACTTCTGGTGACCTTACCCTGTTAGGAGTAATAATAAGATCGATTAGATCTACCTCATGTGAGGATTTTTCAACACAATGTATGGTGTACACTCTGTTAAGAAATTTAGGCAAAGACAGTTAAGTCTACTCTGTTAAGAGATTTTGGGGTCTATTACAATTGTTAGAGAGTAAAAGAATTTGTGATATGAACAAATACAATCTGAATATTATGGATAATAGATCCTTTAAGTAAAATAAAATTATCACCTTGCTATGATTGATAATACCTTCTATACTGCTCGGTATACTTGTCTTTGTTATGGAAATTGAATGCTTCAATCAAAATCCTTATTCTAAAACCCTTGTCTGATCTTCTGATGTCCTCAGTGTGGCGGATACTTGATCATAATTTGATCATCATACATTAAAAAATGACATCTTATCCTTACATATATCAAACCTCTTGACCTAATTAGGGTTTTATAATATCTTAGAAAACCTAAGATCAACGGTGTACAAAATTTACCTTGATCATCTATACATAGGAGATATAAACAATTAATAAGTGCATGCATAATTAATGTCCTCCTCGATCATTGTAAACCATTATCTAGCTTGGAAAAAAGTTGTTACCTTGATTGATGTGCCAATACAAAACTTTATGTAACCGCTGGTTTACTCAATAAATATTGTCTCTCAGTGTACCTCGGTGCTCAGTGTATACTGCTGCTTGGAAAGTCTATTACTCGGTGATCACTGCACTCAGTTAGCTCTACAATCGGTTAAGTCTACTACTCGGTGATCATTATCGACTAGTATTTCTTTGACTCTGTTATCAACTGGCACTTTGAATACTTGAATACTAATGAAAACTTACAAACTCATATTGAGTAACATCATCCTTACCATGTCTATCAGGACATCTTGCTACGATATGACCAAGTTTGTTACATGAAAAACAAATTATAGGAAGTTTACCTTTGAATTTTCATTTTTCCTCTCAGTATTATTCTAGCCATAAGTGCTTCAAGTTCATCAAGATCATCATCAAAAGTATCATTTTCACTGTTCACATGTCTTTCTTTTCCTTTCTTAAATTTACGAAGAGTTAATTATGATTTGAATGCATAATCAATATTGTGAGGGGTGAAATTATCAAAATTTGATAACTCAAAAGCAATAAGTCTACCAACTGGACCTTCCAGATTTAAGTTGTTACCAGGAGTACATCTCAGTTCTTGTATAGAAGATAATCTAATAACATCAATAGGAAGTAGATTTATTAGTACCTTGCTAATAAAAATATCATCATCAATAGATCCATTAGCTCCTCTAATAGCATCTATAACCTCCTTAACTTGGCTGCAATATTGAACAATAGTTTCACTATCTAACATTCTCATTTAACCAAACTTACCACTCAAGCTTTCAGATCTGGCTCTCAGTACATTTGTATCACCTCCATAGATAGTTTCTAGTGTGTCCCACATTTTTTTTAACAGTTTTCCAGTCTTTTATATCTTCAAATTAAGGATAACTTAGGGCTGATGCAATCTCCAACATTGCTTGGTTGTGTTCTTGTTTTTCTTTCATCTATTGAGATTTCATAACTGTAGGCACTGTTATGAAGTCATGTTCCACATAGTATTTTTTTGCTTCTCCAATTCTAGATAGGTGTAACTTCATCAAACTTTGCCATGCAGCGAAGTTCTCTTTGTTCAGCCTCGATACCTCCTTTTTATACATCTTGATCTTTAGCTTCAAGTACATTCAAAATTTTCCTTAAAAGCACCACAAACCTCTAATACAAATTTTTAGAATGATTCAAAATAACTGAGAGAGGGTGAATCAGTTATCCTAGGTCCAGATATACCAATTGAGCTTATAAACACTTTAACCAACTCATATCCACTTAGTAATCCACTCAGTCTCTATAACATATAATCAGTAACATAAACTTGCAGTTCATTGTCCTAAAGTAATCATCTTGCAGAATATAAAACTCTTAATAGTACAACACATCAAATAAAATTCACATAATTATGATACCAAGATTTAACATGGAAACCCAATGTGGGAAAAACCACCAGTAACATGCTATCAATTTTTCACTTTTCTGAAATGAGCTCTATGAGGAGCCAACCCTATTAAAGGTTATGATACACATTGTTAAATATGACCCTATTAAAGGATTTAATCACCCTATTAAAAGTGATCCTTGTTAGAGGACTTAGAGAATTCCATTATAATGTCACCTTGATTAAAGATTTACAATATGAATGTTAGGTTAACCTTGTTTAAAAGGATTTTGCACTGATACAATGGTTAGAAAGTAATAGTAAAGTGATGTGAAACATACAACTCACTTTGAAAATATAGATCCACTTTTCCTCAAATGCTAATTCATTGAATGACCTCCATTGTCATCTCTATTACTCATATCTTCTTGGAAATCCATCAAGAAATCACTATTGTGTAGTTTTGTACTGCTCTTCTCAGCCTTCTCTACCTTCTGCTTAGATTTTTCAATCAACTGAATTAACCTCTACACACATAACCTACAATTAGGTTAATCTTATACCTCTCTGATTAGGTAGCTAGATCTTTTTCCGCTTAATCATCATCATAGATCTTAAGGTTTGGTCAGATCCAATGAATCCTTTCAACATTTCATTTTCCATCTACCTTGTAGAATACATCCTAAAAATCCTTCTTGAATCCATATATAATAATGGTTTAACATATATTAAATGCTCATTCAATTCTCCACAACAATCACCCTTATCTTAAATATACTTCACATATCCCAAGAAATCAACTATGTTGGCTGGGATCTCAAATCTTCCTCAAACAATCAAAATACCGACACTCGATCATCATTGTGTTCTTTTGCTTGGTCATCACTAGATAACTTAGTAATTTACTGATGCTCGGTAAATAATAATGCTCGATCGACACTAAATTTTATTAGCATGTACTGACACTCGGTCGACACTCACATCACTTGGCACAAACATAAGTTCCTTAATCTTCTACTTTTTTACTCGGTCAAGACTAAACTTGTATTCATCCAAACTTCACTTGGTGTAAAAGATAAACAACATATTACCTTACCAACATGCAATCTCATTAAGTACCCATTGTAGTTTCACATACCTCAACCATTTCACTAGGTCTTCTTGTTATCTCCTCTTTTCAAATCTTCTTCATCAATCAGTTGATATGGCACTTTACAAGATAGCAACTATCTTACCAGTTAAGGTTTGACATCAATGGCAATATAAAACTTGTTTCAATTGTAGCTTCCAACAAAAAATTACAGGAGAACTTGAGGAGGAAAACCATCTATGAGTTCACGAAGGAAGCTAAGACTTGATAATGATAGTGAAACTGAATCAGATAAGGAAGCTAAGTTTACACATGTAGAAGATTTTTCAAGAGTTCCATGAAGTCTAGATGATTTTCTGGAAGAGATAAAGAATACATGAGGACTTGGAACATTTATGAAAGAAAAGTGTGAGAAGAGGAATGATGAAGACAAGAAAAATATTGAATATGTTATGGTAATAATACTAAAGAGATACCGATTGACCCCAATTGAGCTATAAAGTAAGATACCAGATGAGTTGTATAATAAGATTGATGCTAGAAGGAAGTATGCACTTAATGCTGAAAGAAAAAAGAGAGAAAGGTCACTTGTACATACTATACCTGACCTAGCACTATCTGAGATTAGTGAAGCACTACAAAAATATGCAAGAAGATTTATAGTCAAGGGGAGAGCCCTAGGAATCATGAATGGAGATATACTATTTGTTTATAGGGAAACTGATGCAAAAGGGAGAGATATATTTTACATATCTACTACTGAGCAACCTGATGCTACAAAGAATCAAAGTAAAATCATCACTGAGAAAATAAAGTAAATCACAAGCCAAATAGATCTGATTGATCTTACCATTGATAATGTAGAAGTAATCATTGACGATGCATTAGAGGATATTGATCATGCAAATGAGTTTCCAAAGGATGAAGATGTAATGGACTGTCATGTACCAGACACCGAGTACATGGATGTAGATGTTTCACCATTGCAAAGTACTGATCCCGTATTGGTGCAAATACAAAGCTATTCTACTATGCAGATTGGTACCACTGATGTTACACAAATTATGGAAACCAAGCCACCTATTGACACAGACAATGTAAATGTTGATAATCCTGAGGCTACCAAGATTGAACGCAAGAAGGATACTAAGTTGGAAGCTCCAACCGACACAAAAGGACAGAAGATGAACACACCAATGACGGACACATCAACTATTTAGAATGATCCCAAGCCACAAGATACAAAAAATAAATGTTGTAGGAATCAAATAAAAAAGGCAAGGATGTAGGGAAAGAAGAAGAAAAATAACAACATGAAGTGAAAGAAGAGGAAAGCATAGCTGGTCACCACACTAAGTCACCAGATGTAACAATGAAATCATGTTCTAAACACTCTACTAGATAGATAAAATTAAGTGAGAAGAAGAAGAGTAAGAAAAGGAAGCAAATCATTGATTTGAGTGAGCCTATCATAATTGACACAAGGGAGGTAATGAGATGGGGTTAAAGGCTCTCCCAAACCACCAAACCACCTTGTTGAACCAATGCAAAAGCCAAACAACACAGTGAGAGAAGAAAACACAAAGATCCTTTTATCCTTAATTGATCAAACTCTTTACATGATAGACTGTAAGGCCTTCCCAGTTTCAGCAATATATTCAATGAATTACAATGTGATATTCATACATGTGTGGTCACAGACCTGCTTACAGATGATTCAAATCTTATTCTAGCACTGCTACTTCTCTACTCAACTAGATTTCCCTAACTAAGAACATAGAAGCAAATATATACCAGAGCCCAACAAGAGAGAGGTCGGAGCTCAAATCCATAAGAGAGACCCAGATTTAGGTCCACATAGATCCCAATGAGAGACCCCAAATCAATTAAGCCATCAAAATTAACTAAAGAAATAGGGCAAAGATCCAACTCCCAAAATAAGGATCTTGGGCCAAGCATGACAGAAAATAAGAAACCGTTGGTAAGAGCATACCCAAGCAACAAGAACCAAAACCTGAGTGCCAGAAGAGAAACCTGAGAAACATAAAACCCGTCGGTAAAGAATGACCAGGCAACAAAGACAAGCATGCATGAGCAGAAGAACCCGAGTGACAAAGAACAAATTAAAGAGCTATAAGAAAACATCTTTTTGGTTGTGTGAGATTTCCAATGATGCTCCTGCATTGGACCCCTGGGGTTACAAGAAATGATTCTCCAAATCATTTATCAGGTCCAACTTGAAATGAATCCAACTTGGATTGAGAAATCCAAGAGGAGTTCTTAATCGGTCTGTTCTTCCACTTTACCAGATATTCCATGTATTCCTTTCCTCTTGTACTTCTGCCAATTCTCTGTTTCAAAATCTTCTCAATTTCCTCTATCTGTTTCTTAGGATAATCACTGGGCACTGTCACTTCTTCATTAGGTTCATGATATTAATACAAATCTGAAATATTGAATATAGGTGATATATCCATGTCATCAGGTAATTCAACTTCATAAGCATTTCCACTGTCAAATATTCTCAGTATTTTGCAAGGACCAAATTTATTCATCTTCAACTTACCATATGTTTGAATAGGAAATCTACCTTTCTTCAAATGAACCATAAATGCATCATTAAATTCAAATGTCTTGTGTCTTCTTGATCTATCTGCACTATCCTTGTATTCCTGATTACTCTTCTTGAGCTTCTATTGTACATCTTCATGTAATGTGTTCATAAATTCTGCAAATTCTTCTACTTCAGCACTTCTTTTCTCTTCTCCAACAATATTTCTCAAGTCTAATATACTTCTCAATTGTGTGCCATGAACAATCTCAAAAAGTGTATTTTTGGTACTCCTGTTTATTGAACTGTTGTATGCAAATTCTTCTTGTGCCAACATCAAATCCCAATTTCTTGGTGTGTCTCCAAATAAACATCTCAACAAGTTACCCAAACTTTGGTTTACAACCTCTGTTTGTCCATCAGTCTATGGATGAAATGTAGAACTAAAATTCAACTCAGTATCCAACTTCTTCCAAAGTGCTCTCCAAAAATAGCTAACAAATTTACTGTCTCGGTCAGAGATAGTACTCCTCGGTAATCCATGAAATCTAAAAATTTCCTTAAAGAAAAGATCTGATATATGTACTGCATCTCATGTTTTCTTACATGGTATGAAATGTTTCATCTTTGAAAATCTATCCACAACAACAAATATGGAATCATTACCTCTTTCTGTCCTAGGTAAGCCAAGAACAAAATCCATGCTGATATCACTCCACAGTTTCTCAGGAACAGTAATAGGTGTATACAAACCAGTATTCTGACTTACTCCTTTTGCAACTTGACAAAATCCACAACTTTTCACAAATTTTTGAACATCGTTATACAACTGAGGCCAAAAATACCTCTCCCTCAACAAACTCAATGTTTTATCAATGCCAAAATATCCAGCCAATCCACTACTATGTTTCTCCTTAATCAGGTTATTTCTCATTGATCCTCTCAATATACACAACTAAATACCTTTGAACAACATATATTCATGAATGAAATAATATTCATACTTACTTTATTGATTTGAATTAGGTGCTCTACATACTCTCCACTACTCTGAAAAATCAGGATCACTGTCATACTAATGTTTCATATCATCAAAACCAAGAACTTCAATTCTCATTTCAGTCAACAAAGATCTTCTTCTACTTAATGCATCAACAACTCTATTAGATACTCCACTCTTATGCTTAATCACAAATGTAAAGCTCTGCAAATACTCTACCCATTTCATATTTCTTTGATTCAACTTATTTTGACTACCCAAATACTGTAATGCCTTATGATCAGTATACAACACAAATTCATTTGGCATTAAATAATGTCTCCATTTCTTCATAGCTTGAACAATAGCATAGAACTATTGATCATAGAATTTTTTTTTCCTTTTTTCATCATTCAAGTTTTCTCTAAATAAAGCAACAAGTTTACCTTCTTGAGTCAATACAGCTCCAATTGCACTTCCACTTGCATCACATTCAACTTGAAATACCTTATTGAAATCAGGTAAGGCTAACATAGGTAATTTAGCAACATTCATCTTCAAAGTCTCAAAACTCTTATCAGATCCATGTGTCCATTTGAATTCTCTTTTGTCTCCTCTCATTGTCTCAGTCATAGTATTACAAATAGAACTAAAATTTATAATAAAGTTCCTGTAAAAAATTGTCAATCCATGAAATGGTCTTACCTCACTAACATGCTCAGGTGTAGGCCAATTCAATATAGCTTCAACCTTCTCAAGATCCATCTTTAAACTATCAACTAAAATTACAAAACCCAAATATACAAGCTCTTCTTTCATGAAGGAACACTTCTTAAGATTTATTAGCAACTTTTCCTCTTTCAATCTCTGCAACACTTGCCTTATATGCATCAAATTCTCTTCTCTAGTCTTACTGAATATCATAATATCATCCAAGTATACAATCACATATTTATTCAAAACTTCATTCATTAACCTCATAAAAGTACTCGGTGCATTAGTTAAACCAAAAGGCATAACCAACCACCAAACCATCTTGCTAAACCAATGCAGAAGCCAAACAACATAGTGAGAGAAGAAAACACAGAGATCCTTTTATCCTCAATTGATCAAACTCATTACATGCCGAGCTATAAGGCCTTCCTAGTTTCAGACATCTATTCAATGAATTACAATGTGATCTTCATACATGCGAGGTCACAAACCGGCTTATAGATGATTCAAATCTTATTCTAGCATTGCTACTTCTCTACCCAACTAAACTTCCCTAACTAAGAAAATATATGAAAATATATACTAGAGACCAAAAAGAGAGAGTTTGGCACTCAAATCCATAAGAGAGACCCAGATTTAGGTCCACACAAATCCCAATGAGAGAGCCCAAATCAATTAAGCCATCAAAATTAACTGAAGAAGTGGGCCAAAGATCCAACTCCTAAAATAAGCATCTCGTGCCAAGCATGATAAAAAATAAGAAACCATTAGTAAGAGCATACCTGAGAAAAAGGAACCAAAACCAGAGCGTTATAAGAGAAACCCGAGCAATAAAAACCCGTTGGTAAAGCATGACCGAGCAATAGAGACAAGCATGCCCAAGTAGTAGAACTCGAGCGACAGAGAACAAATTAAAAAACTAGAAGCAAACATCTGTTTGGTTGTGTAGGATTTCCAATGACCCAAGATGATCTTGCATCAATAATACGAGTAGGAGACCCCAAAAAAATGAAGCCTAAGTATTTGGATATCTATGCCAAGTTTGTTAGAAGAAAAGTTGAACAAGAACAACTATTGCAAAAGAAGAAAAATGTATATATTCTAGAGGATGTGAAAGAAGTTTTCTAGGAGATTGTTCCTGAAGTCACCATTGACAAGCTAGAGCCACTATTAGACCAAGTTGGAAATCTAGTCCAAAAAATCATAGGATCAAACAAAGACATGACATATTACATGTTGAAGATACACAAGACATCAATGGAGAAGAATTGATGGAGGACCTACTGCAGAACATTGCTATAGCGAAGGTAACTATTTCTGAGTTATGTTCCAAAGTTGAAGAACAATTTAAGTCCATCATTTCATTATTTTAGAAAGTATGTATTCTTTCTAAATATACCGAGGACATTAAGAAGGAGGCAGATACTGAGAAAAATTTGACTGAGCAGCTTGCCTAGCTAATAGGGAGCCTCCTTGGTAACCTTCTGAGTTTGCTTGAAACTGTTAATAGGTCTCTCTTAGGACCTCTAGGGCTTCCTCAATCCACCCTCCAACACCTTGAAGAATCAGTTCTTCCTCTTCAACCAAGGAAACTAACTATCATGTTAAAAAAACACCATTCTTGTGTTCCACAAGAACCTTCTTCA
>MU226149.1:1051139-1072208 GCA_018584345.1 Thuja plicata | reverse complement strand
AATCTTACGTATGGGGTACTTTTGGAAAACCTTAGAAAGAGATGCTTGTCAATATGTTAAAGTTTGCAAGAAATGTCAATACCATGGAAACTTGATTCATGCACCAGCACAAGAATTACACCCTTTTTCCACACCATGTCCATTCTATCAATGGGGTTTTGAATTAATTGGCATGATTTATCCACCTTCTTCAAACGGACACAAGTATATAATCACAGCGACATAATACTTTACTAAATGGGTTGAAGCTGTCCCTTTATCAACTGCAACAGAAAAACAAATTTCCATGTTTATCCTCAATCATATCATTTACAGATATGGCATTCCTCATGCCATCATCACAGATAATGGAAAATAGTTTAAGAACAAATATATTGATGAACTTTGTGACACATTCCATATTACACATCACTCTTCATCCATTTACTATCCCCAAGGTAATGGACAAGAATAAGCTACCAAAAAGAACATCTTTAAAATCCTTAAGAGATCTGTTGGAAAATTAGGAAAGGATCGGCACCTTCAAATAAATCTAGTATTATGGGCCTATAGGACTAGTATTTGAACCCCGATAGGAGCTACACCTTTTTATTTGGTTTATGGGGCCGAAGCTGTTCTTCCTTTAGAAGTTGAAATACCATCCCTCAAAGTCTCATTGCATGGATTAATAACGGATGAGGATTATAGAGTTTCCTGCCTTCAACAATTAGAATTGTTGGAGGAACATCAGACTCAAGCCTATGATCATTTGAAAGTGTATCAGAATCGAATTTCCAGGAACTATAACAAACATATCAAGCCAAGAAACTTTCAAATAGGGGATCTAGTATTGAGAGAAAATCTGAAAAATCAGGCTTATAGAGAAAAGAAAGGAAAGTGGGAAGCAAATTGGCTTGGTCCTTTTGTCATTGTTTCTTCATTTGGAACATGAACCTACAAATTGGCTGATTGTGATGGTGATGAATTGCTAGAACCTATCAATAGCATTCATCTTAAGAGGTTCCACACCTGATTCAGAGGAAAGAGTATCAAAATAATGAGTATAAGTTGAGAGTATCAGATGAGTTAAGCATCACCTTTGTACATGGAAAAATTCAAAAATACCAAAAAAAAGGAGAAAAAGATCAAAAATATCAAAAAAAGGAGAAAAAATCAAAAATACCAAAAAAATTAGAAAATTCAAAAACCCAAAAACATTTGAAAAAGAGAAAAAAAAAGTGCCTTGGTGAAAACCTAGCAATAGGCACCTTGGTAGAAAAAAAATAAAAAATAGAAAAAGAGCAATAATCCCAAGAGGTGAAAAGTTGGAAACAGGTGCCTTTTGCCCCTTAGGTGTTTCTTAGTTGTATTTGTACATATTGTGGTTCCTCATCTCACTTGTCCATATCCTCATTGCATCTGCCATTTGTGCATTGCCCTAATAAAGTCTCAGAGCTGCATTTTGTCACATTCTAGGTTCAATTGCCCTAAAGTTTCACATTGATCACATTTATCACTTGGGGGCACACATCATAGATTTTGGTACCAAATCATATTCAATAGTGCAACATTTTGGTCACACATCAGAAGCAGATTTTCAGATTCAGGAGAAACATTTTGGAACCTTTGATGGATATCATTGTTTAACCCTAAACAGTTTGATCGCATAATATGATCCTTGAGTCTCATTGCCTTATTTTATCTGGATTAAAAATTGACACACCCTAAAGGATCAGATTGTCTGGAATTCTTATTTGAAAATCTTGATACATTTCACAAACACTTGGAATTTTTGATGAGTATTTCATTGACTTTTTTGAGTCATGTTCTTTTTAGCTAATCTATGATGTTTCGACTAGATTGGCAATGATAAGAGACATGATGTTTTCTTAAGCTTTTGAGTGACTGTTTTGAGGAAGATTCTTTAACTTGTGTGAATTAGTCTAAGGACATGGTCATCAAAGAACCATAGAGGACAATCGTATGGGACAGAGGGTTAACCTTTATTTGTTTACGCAAAAGGATACCTTGGTTATTTAGTTTTTCCATATCTTAATACCAACATCCACTTGCAACATTGAATCTGATTAAATCGGTATTCATACTCCCATAGTTGGTCATTCAACTAGTGAGGGTTTTTCTTGGTTTCATAGAAGGGGTTACCACATGAGGGAAAGTCATATTCATATTCTTATGGTCACTGTGGCACCAGTAAGGATTATATCGACTCCTAATTCCACAATGCTCTATGATGAAAATATATCTCAGTTTGCATTTCTTTCGCAAACCTCAAGGACAATTAGTTGCATTGCATTTTGCATGTTAGATTAAGTGCATTTTGCATGTTAGATTAGTTGCATCTTCATGTTAGATTAATTGCATTTTGCATTTTAGCTTAAATGCATTCTCCAAAACTTAGTTCTCAAATGGCTTGTCTTTCTAGCAATTTTCCCAAGGGTAGGGGGGATTAAACGTTGACAACACTTCATCAATTTAATAGTTTCAAGTCATTCAAAATGAGATTTTCCTTTGCATTCATCATCATTAGTCATTATTCATTATATTTTCATGTCAAGAGAAAAACAAGAAAAATAAACATTAATCATTATTCATTTATCCATATCATCATTTAGAGCTGCATATCATAAGTTAAAATTGCATACATCCAAAAACAAAAAGATAGTTGCATTTCATTTATCATAGAACTAAGTATTGCTTTCATTGAATTGCAGAATCCATACATGGTTAAATTAGAAAAACATATAGAAATAAGTTGCATTAACATCATTTGCATCCATTTATCTATGTCCTACTCTAAGCCATTTGCATCCATAGCACAATAGAAACAAATGCATCATAGCAACATGTAGATATGCATAAAAGGAAATCTCATAAAAATCATCAAAGGAGGAATCAAAGATCATCATAGATAAATGTCCATCATCAATGTCTATAACATAAATCAGTACATCAAAGGTACATCAAAACAATGGTCCATATATGAAAGTCCTTATCAAAAATACATATGATACATCATCAATACCATATCCAGATATCATGGGTCCCAATCTATCTCATGACCCAGCAGGGGAACCTGATCCATCTCTGGCTAAACCTATGCCCGAACCCCCTGCACGATTGGGATCCCTGTCACCTGTTCTATCCTGTGCACTAGGAGGTGCGTGACTCGTGCTCACACTGGTAGGTAACTGAGCTAGAGTAGCTAGAAACTGCTGCATCATAGTCGTAAACCGATCCAATCTAGCTATCACTGTAGTCATCCCTACCTGTAAACCCTGAACATCCTACACTATATCATCTATAACAGGAGGAACTAGAAGTGCCTGAGGCACTAAGGGTACCTGAGGTATCACTTGTGTTGTACTGACCTGTAGATCCACCTGAGGTCTCTGTCCCTAAATTGAAACTTGTCTAGCTACTTGGACACATCTATGTCTATGTCTGGCCCAATCTGCATCAACTCTCAGAGGAACTTGATCCGGAGCTACCTATACTTATGCTCATCTCTGCTTAGGCTGCCTAAATCCACCGCCTCAATCTCTCACATGACCACCTCTCATCCAAGGTCCAGCTTCTCTCTGTACTCGAGGTGCCCTAGGTACCCTTTGCACTCTGCTCCTGCGTGGTTTGTCGCCATCATCCCCATCATCACCATCATCTCCATCATCATCTAAGAGCTCATCAACATCAGGAATGGGATCTACTAGATCAGTGAATCGAATGAACCGATGTCACAAGAACCACTTGCGATACTCTACTGACATCCCTACATCTTTCACCTGTGGCATCATATCCCAAACACCATATCCAAGCTGATCTATCTACAAACAAGATAATTGGTAGTCAACCTGTGCTCTCCACATCGATCTCTTAGCCTATACTCTGGCATAAAGTGTCATGCCCTGTGGCATATCTTGCATATGGCCAAAATGATGGAGTACTCTCCCACAAAAAAATCTCTTAATAACCAATGGTGATAGACCTATCATCCATCAAGGTGAGAAAATATATCAAAATAGCTCAGGAATTTTGTACCCACGTACTAAACATTTCAGGAATTTTGTACCCTCCAAATTAGGTTAAATTCATAGGACATGAATCAAATAAGTTACAGATCCTAGATCTGGAAGCACAATTGATTCTAGGACTCTGACAGTCGATAAAATAATGATAGAATAAGAAGATCTCCTTTTTCTCCATGTACACTTGTCATCATTGCATTTTTCATTTCCAAGTACATATGATTATAATTTACATATCAAACATTCCCCTTAAGAAAGGATTGATTGTCTTGATTAGAGATTTAATCTGTATTTGAGCCTATTGAGGCATCATCCCTCCTAATGTGAAATTTAAAATGGTTAAGTGATCTACCCTATTGCATTGCTTCCCATTTTATATTGTACACTTTCCTTGTAATATTCTTACTTGACTTATGTTGGAAATTAGATGTATCTCTACAATGAATTTGACTTTAGTTGGATTTACTTCCATTCCTTGATGAGATACAATGAATCCCAGGAACTTCCCTAATGTGGTTCCAAAGACACATTTATAAGGGTTTAGTATTTCTTTGCATTGATCCAATCTAATAAAGCTTATTTATATGAAATTTATATAACTATAACTATAAAATATTTTTTCTAGTAGATCATCTGCATAATCTTCCATTAGACTATGCATCATATTGTGGAAGATGGTGGTCATTTCTTCCAATATGTTGCCCCTACATTCTTGAGATAAAAGGGCATAAAATTATAACAATAAGTCCCTCAAGGACAAGGGAATATTGGTCCTTAGGTACTATCCTTATTTTATTGTATCTAGAGAATCTATTCATGATTGATAATATTTCATACCCAACTATTAGGTCAATGATTATATCAATGTTGGGTAATGGGAAGTCATCTTTTAGACATGCCTTGTTCAAGTATATAAAGTTTGTACAAGTTATTATGCCTTTAGTTGGAATGGTGAGTGGGATAATATTATATATCCACTTTACATAGTATTTTGGTTAGATAAATCCCACATCTAATAAAATTTTTAACTCTTCTTTGACAAGTAGGATGATATGTGGGTGCATTTTTGTAGCCTCTATTTTACTAGTTTTGTTCTTTGATAGAGAGGTAGATGATGAAGGACCAGTTGAGAATATATCCTTGACATATTTTAATGACCAAGAGAAATAAATTTTCCTTAAGGTAAAGCTATGTGAAATCCTATTTTGATTATGGTGTTAGGGATGCTACAAAGTGGATCATCTTTCGATTTTGTTCATCTCATAAATTGAATTCTTGTGAATGTTCTATGAGATGAGGGGATATTTGTTTACATGTGTAGAGAGGATCGAATCTTATACCCTTTGAAAAATTAAAGAGTTTTTCACCATTGGATACGTCCTTTCTTTTTACTTTTTCTTAGTCAAAAGTTGCATTTTAGTTTTCATCTAAAGACCTTGTATTTTTATTTTCACCTTTGTGACTTAAAGGAGTATTGGACTCTATATGTTGTATTATCAAGATAAATGATAAAGCCATATTTATGGTCCCTATAAGGTATACCACTTCAAATTTAAAAAAAAAATTAACAACTTGTTCATCATTCTTAAAGCTGTCTAAATTTAGCAAACTATGTTCTTCCTATAGACACCAAAAATTGGTTACCACCTATGGCGGTGCTTTAAATTAAATTTTCCTCTACGTTAGTCATTTCATCTTTTATTATTTGTCTAATATCACGTCCTTCTATATTTAGTTAAATAATTTTAATTATTTAATTAATAAGTAATTATGTCCTCTGATTTGATCATCTATTTTCAATTTGACCTAAGTTACTCTTCTTGCCTCTCCATTTAAATAATTTTTTTAATTATTTAATCTCTCTCTCTCTCTCTCTCTCTCTCTCTCTCTCTCGAATTAATTTGTCATATTTTATCCATAGGATCAAATATTTATTTAATTATTTGAGTTCCCCTATTCTAAATTTTCCTCTGAGTGTAAATAAATGGCCTTGTTTATTTATTATTTTTCATCCCCATTCGTAATAAATAAATTCATTTGATTTAATTACCTAATTACTAACATGTCAAGAAATCAATAAATTTTATTTATTAATTATCTCCATATAATTCATTTTCTTCCTAGTTAACTTTCTCTCTCCTTCCTATTTCTTCTCCACTTCTAATTCCCACTTATTAATTACTTTCTCCACTTGAATTATAAATTTCCCATTTGGTCCTCACTTAACTCATCTCATGTGATTGTATCTATCAATTGTCTCAAGTTTCAAATCATTCTTGCCCATTAAATATATCACACTTTGCCTACAAATTTTAATCCATTTGTATGATTTATCCAAACCACGAATCTCAAATCCTTGCTCATATCATACCATTATCATTTATAGCTTTCAATTATATTCTTGCATTAAATTTATTAGAGAAACATTAGAGTAGAATAAATAAGAAACAATAAAGGCTTGTCAAGTTGAATGCATTGGATTTGAACTTCTATTTATTATTTCCCTTTAAATTTGATCCCTTTATTGGATAAATTAGGACTTTTTTTTATATGAAATGTAAATTTTGTGGTGGTATTATTTATTTCATGTTAATTTCCCTCTTATTTTTTATTCTACATTTTTGGTGGACACAATCTAAAATACTCAAAATTGATTTAAAGTGAGTTCTTTTGTCTACAATAATTTTAACTTATGTTTTAGCACACATGCACTAATTAGTAATACAATTGTATAATATTTGAATTTATTTTTAGGATTTGCTAGCACAAATGTCTTAATTAGTAGTGCACTTATTAACTAATCTTATTTTTCTTGTGGCTTTTACATTTTTAGCCTCCAATGAATTAAGGGTTTTCATTAATATTCTATTTCAACAAATCTGCAAATTAGTTAATCTAGTGGGTTAATAAACAAGAATTGCAATCTTTCACATAGTCTTATTAGATGGATAAATTAACCCAATAATTGCATCTATTTTTAAATAGGATGGAATTTAACGCATCTAGATCTTGTTAGATTGCGTGGTTCCCGTTGCACCAAAAGCTCAAACTGTTAATGCTTGATACAACCACTAGACTTATAGAATCCACACGAGGATGTTAAACCCTTGTCACCAACCACTGCATGGTCTAACTGAGACCAAGGGTGCAAAACTTGAAACAATCCCAACGTCAGGGCATGCATGGGGCTGGAACTTGTGACCTTAGCTCTGATACCAATTGTTAGATTGGGGGGTTGTTGTTGCACCAAAAGCTCGAACTGCTAATGCCTGATACAACCACTAGACTTATAGAATCCACAGGAGGCTCTTAAACCCTTGTCACCAACAATTTCATGGCCTGAGAAATACCAAAGGTGCACACATTGCAATAGATCTAATTAGGCAGATGCAAAGAACCTTGTTATCATCAAATCTTTTTTCAATTTTGATAACAAAAGTTGCACAATTATTCTAATTAGAAATGCAATTGATTCAATGTTGAACACACTTTCTTTGATTAGTGATAAAATTTATTGAATTATCAACATAAGTAATGTATGTTCCCTTGTATTTGTGTTTTCTTGTAGTACAATCATATGTTTGCAGAGAATTTATCTGGTAACCATCTAAATTTATATTTTGAATCATTCATTTAGTTTTAAATTCTTTGTCCTATTTAGAATAGGTGGATTTTGTGTTACTAATGATTTTTATAGGTATACTTTGAAATCAATGGATGAAGGATCTTATGAGAAATTACTGATAATTTTGTGTAGGGGTTGAATTTGGATTTGTGATTATTGCATGCGTTTCATATTAGATCATATTAAATTTCCAAAGGGTAAATGAACACGTGTTCATGCATATGGTGCTCTTACATAATATGTTTCGTGTCACCCCTTTTTTATTTTCAATAAGAGGTCTAACTAGGGATTTCATCCCCCCAAGGTTTGACCTCAAGTGGTTTCTTTTGAACCACTATATAAAAGGAAAAGGAAAAATCCTGAGGTTGAACTAGTGATCCTATGGTAAGAGTGCCAACCTAGTGTGATTGATGTACTTCATTTATGTGGTATGTTGAGCTCTAGGTATGGTTGGTTAGATATTTAAGTGGCTCAGTCCCAAATGTGTAGGTTTTAAGTCTTTGAATTGTGACTAAGAAGCATTTTTTTAGAGGCCAAACCTTATTTATTAAGATTTATCTATGCCAATTTCAATGCAAGGGAATAACATTGTTCCCTAAAGTTACTCACCATATGTGTATCCTTGAGTTGAGATAGAATTTATTGGTTGCATAAGTCAATTAAAAATTATGGAAAGACGTTGATTGGGTCATGCATCTAGCCTTGCGACCCCCTACCCATCCTTTTCTCACAAGGGCCCGAGTAATTGTGTCCATTTTTTTAATGTCAAGGTATTGTTAGAATAATTGAGAGGGGGGATGAATCAGTGGCCTAAAGAATTAATACTTTAAATCAACCAAAAAAATTTATACCAAAAATATAAGCCTCTAGTTATCTTTAGTCCTACAAGATTTATGTCTTAAAATAATCTTACCAAATAACTACTGCTCAAGTTCACTATTAATCCTTTTACTTAAGATTTACCGAATAGCAGTCTAGCATTTACCGAAATATAGTAAATAACTTAGTGTTTACTGATCAATCATGTTTTAGTAATGTGTAAAGAAAAATAGTAAAGTAATGAATCATAAACACATTTGAAACATAGATTTTTAACATGGAAATCTTGTTAAGGGAAAAACCACTTGGGACTGGTAACCCAAATTTTCACTCTTCTAAGGTGAGCTCGGTGAAGAGACAACCCTGTTAAAGGTTACAAACACATTGTTAAGTGCAACTTTGTTAGAGGATTTATCACTAACAGTTTATCACTTGATATATGGCAGTCACTATGCTATCTTCATGATAAACCTTTTTATACTCCTTGGGATGTATCTCAATATATAACAGATTGTTAAGTCATGCTCGATTAAGAGAATTTCTAATCCAATGGTTAAACTAAAACAGTATATGATCTGTGCATAAATACAACTTAGAATTGCATATTTTCATATCTATTGTAAGCTCATAATACTTTTTTGATCAATGTTTCCATTTAATACCTTTTCTCCACTGCTTTATGCTTGGTGATGATTTTTCTTTGTTGCTCGGTTTCTGAAGAAAACTTTAGCTCTGTTCTTTAGCTTGTTTAATCAGGACTATATGAATACTTCTTTCTTCACTGGTATTATCTTTAGCATCTTCTTCTCTATTTACTCCCTTTTCACAATGAATTATCTTTTCTCTCATAGACACAATTTCACCATTTCTAAGTCCTTGACTTTCTTGTTCTTAGCATGATCTGCAATTCTTGCCATTCTTTCTTTAAAGCTAAGATTTATTTTATCTCACAGATTTCTCCTTGACAACTGGAATAAAACTATCTTTAAAACTCTAGCTTATCTTTGGCTTTTAACTTGTCGATGAAAATAATGTAATCAACTAGTTAACTCCATGTTTAGCTCTTGCCAGCTAAGTCTTTTTTATTTTCTAAACTTCAGTTCTGATCGGTGTTAACTCCTTGTTTTCTTAGTCTTGACTTCAGTTGACCTTGGGCATCTCTATCCATTGGAGTTGTTTTTCCGTCAGGGTTGCCTATCCGTCGGGCAACACTGTGATTTTTATTTCCGCTCAGGTATCACTATGGTTCTTCTCGTCGGTAATGCTTGCTCAAGTTTCTTTCTCAGGTATCACTGTGACTTTTCTCTCAAGTTTCTCCATCTATCGGTGTGCACTATCCATCGATGTTTTTTTTCACTTGGTGAATACTAAAATTTTATGCATTACTAATAGAATAACCTTTATCTCTTTGTTTCTTTGAATTCTTTGACACTATGTATATAATCAATCAGATTATATCAAGTTGACATCAATGACAATACAATACATTAACTGATTTATTGTCTTGCATTAACTTTTTGCATCTCGGTGATCATCAACTTAACAACTTCAAGCATTCAATCAGTTATAGTTTATCAATCTCTCCCTTTGGTATTGATGCCAACATACTACATACTACTGATACATTATGAAATATATTAGTTGTAGTTCATCAAAATTTACCAAACTTATTGTTCTATAACTAATACAAATCTTTGACTCTCGGTAAGCTCTTCTATCTTAGATTGATTCTTGCAAAGTACTATCTTCAATCGTCATTACCTTCACTAGATATATGTAGAAACTTATGATTCTGATCTTTGCTCTCTCTTTAATTTTTCCCCTATCTTATGGATATCTCTTTTTCGTTTGACAAAAATATGTTTCATAGAATACTTTTCTCCCTTTGGATGTATTCTCTCCCTCATGATGCTCTTTACTTTGATGGATATTTCATATTAAGTCATCTCTCCCTTTGGATACTTCTCTCCATCACAAGTTACATCTCTTTACATCTCTCTCATCTGGATATTCTCTCCCTTAAGTCATCTCTCCCTTTGACAACAATGCCAAAGTCATATCTCTTTATTTAATATATTCCTTGAATTTCCTTTCCATCAGCAATATAGCTCTGTATTAGCCAATTAATATCTCTGGTGTTCGGTGCAGATAAGTACCTTTTTGTGTACAGATGTATCTTTGGAGTTCATCTCTTTTCTTGCATCAACATGAATGATGCAACCTCCTAGTCAACTTAGTGACCAATAAACAAGGTTCAGACCCCTAGTCTCTTTCTCAGGTACTCAAATGTATCTTTAGGCAATGGTTTGGTGAATATGTCTACTAATTGTTCCTTGGATTGAGCATATTCTAGTATCACCTCTTTCTCTTGCACTTGTTCTCTTAATTAATGATACTTGACAGCAATATGCTTAATCTTAGCATGCATGACTGGGTTCTTTGAAATGTTAATTGCACTTGTATTATCACAATAGATAATCATTGGTTCAAGAAATTTCATATTCATACCTTTTAGTAATTGTTTGATCCATGCAATGTTTGAGAAATTTGCAGCAGCAGCCACATATTATACTTCTGCATTAGATTGTGAGATGCATCCTTGCTTCTTATTGATCCATGTGACAAGTCTGTCACCCATGAAGAATATCCTCCAGTTGTGCTCTTTATGTCATCTAAGTTTCCAGCCCAATCCACATCTATATAGACTTGAAGCTCAAATTTGCCTTCTATTTTATACCATAAGACATAGTCTTCGGTATTCTTTAGATATCTCAGAATTCTTTTGACAACCATCATATGTGATTCCTTGGGATTAGCAAAGAATCTTGCAACTATTCCAACTGCATGTGCTATATCTAGTCTAGTATGAACAAAATACATTAGCTTTCCAATCATTGATCTATATAGGGTCTTATTTACCTTGGGTGACTTGTCTTCCTTTGGCAGCTTGCATCTGGTTGCCATAGGTGTTCCAACTAGCTTGGAGTCTTCCATCTTGAATATCTTTAGCACTTCCTTGATGTATTTAGATTGTGTGATGTATATGCATGTATCTTGTTGAAGAATCTGTAGACCAAGAAAGAATTTGATCTCTCCAAACATTGACATCTCAAACTCTTTCCTCATTTCATTAGAAAAATATTTACATAACATATCATTACCCCCAAATATGATATCATCAACAAATATTTCAGCAATCAAAATGTTATCATTAGTATCTTCTTTTAAATATAGATTACTATTTTCACTTGTTCTTACAAATCCAATGCTTACAAGATAGGATTGAAGTCTTTCATACCCTTCTCTCAGTGCTTTTTTTAATCCATACAAGGATTTGTGTAGTTTACAAATCATTTTTCTCTTGTTAGGATCAACAAACCCTTGTGGTTGTTCAATGTATACCTCTTCTTCTAATATTCCATTTAGGAATGCAGATTTGACATCCATTTGGTATACCTTGAATCCTTTGAATGCAGCATAAGCAAATAGAATTCTGAATCCTTATAGTCTAGCAATGGGTGCAAAGGTTTCTCCATATTCAATACCTTCTTCTTGTGCATACCCCTTGCATACTAATCTTGCTTTGTTCCTTGTGACTTCTACATTCTCATTCAACTTGTTTCTGAATATCCATTTGGTACCGATGACATTTTTTTCATTTGGTCTCGGTACTAGTGTCCATATTTTGTTCTTCTCAATCTATTATATCTATTCATTCATAGCACTGACCCATTCTTTATTTTTGAGTGTAGTATTAACAGATTTATGCTCAAAATCACAAATTAAACATCTAGTGTTTAGCAACTTACATCTTATTCTCATTCCATCCTTCTTGTCTCCTATGATTTGGTTTTATGGATGGTGTCTTCTAATATACTTGGCAAGTATCAGTTCACCTCTTAGTTCATCAAGTTGATCATCATCTTGACCTTCATTCTAATCTCCATTGCTCAATACATCATCTTGAGCAATTTCTTTATTTTTGGTGTTTGCAGCCTGATGCTCGGGTGCATTGTTCTGTTGCTCGGGAGTGATACATTGTTACTCGGGTAGAGGGTTAGGTTGTTCACTGTAAACAAACATGTTGTAGTCTGTTGGTTTCTTTCTTCTTTCCTCATCATTTTTCTCTCCAAATTCATCTATTCTGATATTTTCACTTTTAATTATTTTGTTAGAGGTTTTGTTAAGACATTTATAAGCCTTGCTCTTGGTAGAATACCCTAGAAATACTCCTTCTTCTTATTTGGATTCAAGCTTTCCATTTCTATCATCTTTCAAGATATAACATTGACTACCAAAAATTCTTAAGTAACTTAAATTGGGCGTGTATCCATACCATAGCTCATAGGGTGTCTTATTTGTGTCCTTTTTCAATTGAACTATGTTCAATGTGTAGACAGCAGTACTGACAGCTTCCCTCCAGAATTTTTGATTGATTCTTTTCTCAATCATTAGTGTTCTGGCACAATCAATAATGGATCTATTCCTTCTTTCAACAATATGATTTTGTTGTAGTGTTCTCGGTGCAGAAACCTGTCTTTGAATTCCATGCTCATTGCAAAAGTTAGTAAATTCATCAGAGATAAATTCTCCTCTATCTGATCTTAAGAATTTTAGTTCATCACCACTTTTTTTTTCTACAAGAGCTTTATACCATTTAAATATCTTGAATGCTTTTGATTTCTCTTTTAAGAACATAACTATCATCATTCTAGAATAAAAGAGAATAAAATATCTATCTCCATAATATCTCTTTGTTCTCATGGGTCCACATAGGTCATTATAGACTAATTCTAGAATAGAATTAGGTGTATGGGTTTTGATCTTGAAACTAGACTTTCTCATTTTACCTTTTTTACAATTCTTACACATGATATGGTCGGGATTTGACATACTCGGTAAGCCTCTTAATTTCCTTTTATTGCTTATCCTAACCATGTTTTCAAAATTCACATGACATAATCTTTTATGCCACAACCATATGTCTTCATTTCTAGCCATTAAACAAGTGGTTTTAATATCATGAAGATAGAATAGGTTACCTTTTGTCTGTTCACCGATTCTGATCAACCTTCCTGATTCATTGAAGATCTTTTCCTTTTTGTTCTCAAATTTAACTCGGTGACCTACTTTATTCAGCTTTGAAACACTTAATAGATTATAATTAAGTCCTTTTACCTAGTATGCATTTTCACATATGATCAGATTATTCAACATTATAGTTCCTTTACCTTCAACCAGACAAGGTGAGTCATTACCCATTCTTATTGATCCACCACTATAATACTCAAAAGTTTCAAACTTTTCTTTATCTCCAATCATTTGGTGAGTGCAGCCACTATCTATAATTTAGACATCATTCTTACTAGCCTTAGATATGAGTGTAGTCTCAACATACCTTTCCTCTTCATCTGAATCATCCTTCACGGTAACAAATACCATCTCAATATCTTCATCAAATTCGGTGTCAGTATCTCCAGCTTTGTTCTCACCCAGGTAACAAGGTTTCTTCCCTTTGTCCTTTTAGTCTCTATTTTCTCTTATGTCAGATTGTCAGTTGATTTGGTAATCTTTGTTATCACCTCTCTCAAACTTCTTTTCATATGATCCGTCACTATTTCTGTCTTCTTTTCTTTTGTTAGTACATCTAGGAGAAAAGTGTCCAATATATTTACATTAAAACATACAAGTGGTAATTTACCTTTGTATCTACCTTTGCCTCTCTGTAGTCTTCTAGCCATTAGTGCTTCAATCTCATCAAGAACTTCGTCATCACTATTAATTTCACTATCATTTCTCATAGTGTGTTTATGAGTTTACTTACTTATTTTCAAAGAAGATTTGAATGCAGAGTTTATAGATGGTAAGATGTTGTTGTCGAAGTTATTCATCTCAGATGAAATCAAACTATCTATAGTGACATTATTGTTTTCTACTACTCTCATTTCTTGTATAGCAGATACTCTAATAGCATAAATAGGCAGTAAGGTTCTTAGGATTTTACTTATCACTTTTTCTTCTCCAAGTACACCTCCAACTCCTCGGATAACATTGACTACCTCTTTGATTTTGCAGCTATACTGAGTGATATTTTCTACTTCTTTCATCCTTAGGTTATCAAACCTTCCTTCTAGGCTTTCTGCCTTAGCTCTTAGCACATTAGCATCTCCTCCATGTAATAACTTCAAATTGTCCCACATTTTCTTTGCAGAGGTGCAGGTTTTGACATCTTCAAATTCAACATCGGAGAGTGAGGAAGCAAGCTCTATCATCATGCAATTTTGTTCATGCTTTTCTCTCAATTGATCAAGTGTGTGAGGTCCTGTAGGCAACACATATTCAGTATCCAAGTATTGAGTAACATCATTTCCAATACCTAATAGGTGGAGTCTTATTTTTCTTTTCCATGATACAAATTTGTCTTTGTTCAACTTAGGCACATCCCATTTTCTCATCTTTTGATCTTTTTCTTGAGTTTTTAAACTCCCTTTCTAAGCACACAATCTCTAATACCAATTGTTAGAATAACTGAGAGAGGGGGTGAATAAGTGGCCTCAAAAATTAATCCTTTAAATCAACCCAAAAAATTTATACCACAAATATAAGCCTCTATTTATCTTTAGTCCTACAAGATGTATGCCTTGAAATAATCTTACAAAATAACTACTGCTCGAAGTTCACTGTTAATCCTTTTACTTAAGATATACCAAATAGCAGTCTAGCATTTACCAAAATACAGTAAATAACTTAGTGTTTACCGATCAATCATGTTTTAGTAATGTGTAAAGACAAACAGTAAAGTAATAACACATAAACACATTTGACACATGGATTTTTAACATGGAAAAACTGTTAAGGGAAAAACCACTTGGGACCGGTAACCCAAAATTTTCACTCTTCTAAAGTGAGCGCGGTGAAGAGACAAACATGTTAAAGGTTACAAACACACTGTTAAGTGTGACCTTGTTAGAGGATTTATCACTAACAATTTATCACTTGATATCTTTCATTCACTATGTTATCTTCATGATAGACCTTTTGATACTCCTTGGGATGTATCTCAATATATAAAGGATTGTTAATTCCTACTTCATTAAGAGACTTTGTTATCTAATGGTTAAACTAAAACAATATATTAGCTATTCATAAATACAAATTAGACTTGCAAATTTTTAGATCTATTGTAAGCTCATAATACTTTTCTAATCAATGTTTCCCTTTAATACCTTTGCTCCACTTCATTCTACTTGGTGATGTTGTTTCTTTGTTTCTCGGTGTCCGCATAAAACTTTAGCTTGTTTGATCAGGATTGTCTGATGAATTCTTTCTTCACCAGTATTCTCTTTAGCATCTTCTTCTTGATTCAACCCTTTTTTCACAATGAATTAGCTTGTCTCTTTATAGACATAATTTCACCATTTCTTAGTCCTTGACTTTCTTGTTCTTGGCGTGATCTGCAATTCTCACCATTCTTTCTTTAAAGATAAGCTTTAGTTTATCTCATAGATTTCTCCTTGACAACTGGAATAAAACTATCTTTAAAACTCTATCTTATCTCTGGATTTTAACTTTTTGATGAAAACAATGTAATCAACTAGTTAACTCCATGTTTAGCTCTTTCCAGCTAAGTCTTTTGTTGATTTTGAACTTCAGTTCTAATCGGTGTTTAATTCCTTTTTTTCTCGGTCTTGACTTCAATTGATCTTGGTCATCTTTGTTCATTGGGGTTATTTGTCCATCGGGGTTGTCTATTCGTTGGGCAATATTGTGACTTTTATTTATGCTAGGTTATCACTATGGTTCTTCTCATCGGTAATGCTTGCTTGGGTATCACTGACTTTTCTCTCAGGTTTCTCCATCCGTCGGTGTGCACTGTCTATCGGTGTTTTTTTTCACTTGGTGAATACTGAACTATTATGCATTACTGATATCATAACCTTTATCTCTCTGGTTCTTTGAAGTCTTTGACACTATGTATATAACCAATCAGATTATATCAACTTGACATCAATGAAAATACAATACATTAACTGATTGAATGTCTTGCATTAACTTTTTTCATCTCACTGATCATCAACTTAACAACTTCAAGCATTCAATCAATTATATTTCATCAAGTATGTAATATGAGGGTTGAAGAAACATCAAGTTGCAAGATTGATTTTTTATGTAGTGGATCATGACCTTAGTAATAAACAAGTGTTTGATTTTTTTTTAATGTGTTCAACCAATAGAAATTTGAGCTTTGAGGAGCCTTGACTATACCCTATAGATATTCTTAAAAATATAGTCCTTTTGTCTAAAGTATCTTAAGCGAGTGTTTAAACATTTTTCCAAATTAAAAAAAAAAATCAAACAAGTTTTAGGGTTTAAGAAAACAAATTTTTCAAATGTAGTTGTGAACAATTCAACACAGTTTGTGCCATTTTAAATGCAACTATTATGTAAAAACAATGTAATTATGCTATCAAAAAATTCAAAAGTTTGAAAGAATGTCCAATGCAATTATTAAAGAATTCAACATAAGTGTGGCATGTGCAATGTAACTATCCTATTAAACAAGACATTTATCTTGAGAAAAATAAATCTTGAAACTCGAGGTCTTAATTAGGGATCACAACAAAATGGTTTGGTAGAGTCTAAAATTCTCTCAAAACCTTAGAATAAAAACTTACAGAGTTAAAAAAATTATTTCATCCAAACATTACATTTAAAAAATGTAGGTGTCACCTGAGGTCAAACTTTTCATTATTATTTAGCTTATATTTCCCAAAGTCTTAGTGCTTAGTCCTTAGAATTTTTATCTTAATTTCATCATTACCTCAATTCATATTGTCTTAACTTAGGTCTTGCATTGTCAAAAAACAACCTTTTATGCTAGTTGCAATCCCTAAGGTTAGTCTTAGGATTGCATTTCAAATCTCCAAAAGAAAAATTTAAAAATCCTAAGATAAAATCCTACATCAATCCTAGGTTATTGTTAGGAAGTCTCTACCTTGACCAAATTTTTCCTTTATTATCACATTTGACAAGTAAAAACCCTATCTCATTAGTCTAGTGATGGGCACACTAGGTTACATAAATAAATAAATTTCCATTTTTTTAGTTTTCAAAATTTCAAAAACACTAGGTTGCATTATCATCCTTAGTTACACTTTTCATTTCTCAAACTTCCAAAAACACAAAAAATAAGGTTATAGTTTCATCCTTAGTTACATTTCATCTCAAAAATTTAAAGATACAAAAGTACAGTATCATCATAAGTACATTTTTGAGTTCATACCAAGATCCAAAACCCATGAAGTTCAAAAAATCTTAGAGAATATGAATGAAAGTTGAGTCTTCTATGCTCAAAAATAAATCTTAAGCATCCAAGAAACAACGATAAATTTTTTGTATCAACCCATTATTGGTCCAATGGATGATAAATAATGATATTTTAACACAATAAAACCCAATATTAGCACAACACAAATAGATTATAACCAAAGACAACTAGAGGGTAAGATGATGCAACTAGGTATTGGCACACTTCAACCAACTCATGGTTATGTTCAATAAACATCCCTACCAAATGTATACTAGGTTTTGACCCAATTAAACTAGGTTATGATGTAGTTCAATCAACACTACCATCAAATGTGCAACCGACTTTTGACTTGTAGACTCTAATACACCTCTAACTGTAGTATGAATTTATTATTCATTGTTGTTGTTTACGAAATAAAGTAGTTTTTTGCTATGCTTCTATTTTATTTGATGTAAATAAGATTTTGCATTGGTTATTTGCATTGAGATACTTATCTAATCTATTCCATTAGCTTATTTGTAATAAATCCATAATCTAGTACTCGATAGACATGATGATGCTATTAGGTATATTGGTTAAATTGAATGGTACCCCATTCATGTGTATTCTTCTTAACTTATGTGTTGAAGATATTTTAGGACCTTGGTACATGTGGTTGGGATGTTATGTGCTAGGATGGATACATGAGACATCTATGTGATTATTATTTATGTCTTATTCTTATGACTATAATTATTTTTGATGAATCATCCATCTTGATTTGTTGACTTTAGGTTTTGATTATGATGTTTGATAGTTATGCTCCTAATTGATACTTCACAGGGCTATGATATTTATTCATGTTCTCTTCTTATGATTATGATTATAGAATCTTTTTTATGACTGGTTTTTTTTTAAATTAGTAATCTAATCTTGATTGTGGATGAGTTATAATGGAGATACGGATAATTATAGATCATCACTTATGTTTCATGATCATTTTTTATATGATTATTTCATATTGGTTTCTATTATATAATGATGATTATGGACTAACCATGCTATGTGATGTGTTAGATATGACTACGTCTTATGCATTTTTTATCATGATATTTCCACGACATGTTTTCATGATGTGGGATGAAGTTGTAGTTACTCATCTAGTGAGGAACACATGATGTCTCACTCCCCATCATTGTTTGTAATGCCTTCCTTGATATATATATATATATATATATATATATATATATCTGTGTGTGTGTATGTTTTGTTCTATGATGCATGCTTGTACGTATTGGACATTGACTCTAAATGGATCCATAGGTCTGAGCGTGCCCTCAAAATCCTCAATGGTTGTTGACAGGAGATAGTGCCAAGGCCCACCCGAGTCATCCCTTTCCATCAATCTAAATGAATAATGATGTTGTCCTTTCTTCTGTCACCAGTATGTGAGGGTATCCAACTGTGGCTCTCTATTACCCGTTTGAGCATGACCTTGGTGTTATCCCTTGTTGTGATTCATTTATTGCATGTTGGTCTTGTGATTCAGTTAGTTTCATTGTGATTTATCCTTGTTTCCAGGTTGGTGCAGAGCACCCTAGGGTTTCTCTCTCCAAGCCCTAGTAATCAGCAGAGTGATCAATGGAGCAGATCACAGTTAGTGGAGAAGTTCTGTTTCTGTTATTCTCCTAAACCCCAAACAGTTCTTAACTCTTGTCGCACAGTTTGTAGTTGCCCAGCGGTCAATAGGAAATAGCTTGCGATGAAGCGACAATGGTAATCGCACAGTCGGTAGATGCCCAGTGGTCAACAAGAAACAGCTTGCGATGAAGTTACAATGGTAATCGCACAGTCGGCAGATGCCTAGCAGTCAACAGGAAACAGCTTGCGATGAGGTGACAATTGTAATCGCAAAGTCGGCAGATGCTCAGCGGCTAGCAGGAAACAGTTGGCGATGACGCGACAAGGCTTATCGCACAGTCGCAGAATGAACAACGGTTAGTTTGAAACAGTCACGACAATGCGATGGCAGTGTATCACCAAGTCGCAAGAAGATCAGCGGTTAAGTGGATAAGTGTTGCGACAATGAAATAACAGTTATCGCCAAGTTGCGGGATCACAGGCGGTTAAGTCACTTAGTGTTGCGATGACGCGACAATAGTGTAGCAAGGTCGCAGGATCACAAGCGGTTAAGTTGATAAGTGCCATGACAACGAGATAACTGTGGGTCGCGTGATCGCAGGATAACAAACAGTGAAGTTTACAAGTATTGCGATAACACGACAACAACGTAGCACAAGGTCGGCAGGTATGGAGAGTAGAGCTCGCGACACTGCGACAAAGGGTTCCAACAAAGTATCACATACTTGCAGAACAAAAGGTAGCTCATCTAGACGCGTTGTGAGTGTGTGATAACACTGCATCACCGGGTCGCAGAGAAATTGACAGCCAGTGTTTTAGCGGTGCGAGCACGCGATAGCAATGCAACGCATGGTCGCAGAGGAATAGGTAGCTCAGATGGAACTATGGCGAGTGCGCGACGATAAGGAATCGCAAGGTCGCAGACTAAAGCATGCATAGTTGTTATGACTCGCGACTATGCGATTAAACATCCAGGGTAAGGTAACAATCTGATCGAGCTGAGAAAGAGTTGAAAAGTTAGATATGACAAAGGAAAAGAGAGAATGCCATGGAGGAAAATGTTTTCCATGTCAAAAACCATGCAGAGAAAGAGAATGATGACAGTTACAGGAGGAATACGAAGAGCCGAGGCAGTTAAGAATCTTCAGACGGCAGGTAACCTAGAAACGGTTACGAATCAAGAACAGGCTGAGTATAAAATGGAGGAAAGAAAACTTGTAGCAGAGGTTGGAGAAATTCGAGACAGAGTAGACTAGCAGAGAATATTTTCAGTTTACATTGTAATTCTCAGATTTTCAATAAAGAGTAGTTTTCTGTGTTTTTTGTGTGTACCTCTTTTGTGTGCAGACTTTTGTAGAGTAGGATTTTGAATTCAGTAGAGGATCATGGATGCTTTTTGACTCTGATAATCCATCCTATGGAGTGTGACTATAAAGAAGCATCCCCCATGTATTTTATTTCTGTTTTAGTGTTTGGGATTGAGAAGAGGCTAGTCAGAATTGTAAACAAGTCCTAGGCAAGCTAAATGGTCTGGCTAGAGAACTTGTAGGAGAAGAGAGGTGCATGACTGACTGTATTCAGTCATGAAGAGTAAGATAAGGTGAAGAGTGAAACTTTCGGTGGGTAGGAAACCTAGGAGAGAGGGAGTATATAAATCCTTCTAGTTAGGGTCT